>CABHPH010106336.1:842-23903 GCA_902168325.1 Peromyscus nudipes
CCCCCCCCCCCCTTTTGGCACAAGAAACAGAGAAAGAGAACTCTGATGAAGATACTCCTTTGCAGCAGCACACTGCTTTGGTGAGGTTCAGGCACCTCACCTTTGGTGAGGAAGGAGCGAACAGGCAAGGTTATAGTAAATAGGTCTATATTAAAGGCTGTGCTTGCTTTGTGACCTTGAGGAAGTCCTATGACCTCTCTGGGCTCAGTCTTATCATTTACTTACCCAGCACACGCTCGTGGCCCATCGACTCCAGATTAACACACACACACTCCAGGTGAACCAAACTGGAAGGCTGCTGCCTCGTGGCGCTTCTTTTTAGTCCGAAGGCTAACAGTCAGCGAATATAGCTGTCTGATATGTTACCTCTGTGAGGCAAAAGAATACAGGAGCAGAGTGTGGAAGGGCACTATTTTAGCTAGCATAGCTTTTGGGAGGTAGGTGTGGGCAATTGAGTATTGTGAGGGATTGGCCTGTATGATTTCTTCAGTTTCTGCAGTTATGTTTGGTGACTTTTTCACACCTCACTCTGCTTGTTGTTTCTAAGTTTTCTCGTGATGACTAGTTTTGTACCCAACCAAATGAGAGAGTACACACAGAGAAATCTAATGCTTAGATATTTACCTTTGCTGGCAATGCGTTCTGGAGTTGAGCTTACGGCGTTCAGGTTCAAGGCACCATTGAAGGCAGGTCTAACCAATGCAAGGTTGCTAGAAATAGTTTTTGTATCTGCTCAGATTTTAGTATATTTTCTAGTTTGGAATGTAAAACAAATAACAGTAATATTATTAAAAACAAACAGTTAAACTATGTTTACCTTGCTGTGTGTGTGTGTGTGTGGGGGGGGGGGGGGGAACTTGGGGATTTCCAGACCTTCTTACCTTCGTTCATTCTGTTCTCTCTGATGCTGAAATTTTACAGTTCATCTCTAAATTTAATCAATCTTTAATTTTTGTGCACACATCCAAATTCACTTCAGGTAAGTTTCCTGTTCTTGCTTATATTAAGAACATGATTTTTTATAGCATCTTTTGATTTATGCTACAATTAAATGAAATGTTCCAGAGAAAGTTTTAAAAAAAATCATAAAATAATTGGGGTAGTGGTGGTGCACCCCTTGAACCTCAGCACTCAGGAGACAGAGGCAGGCGGATCTCTGTGAGTTCAAGGCCAGCCTGTTCTACAGAGCAAGTTCCAGACAGCCAGAGCTACAGAGAAATCCTGTCTCGAAAAATCAAAAGTAAATAAATAAAAAAATTAAAAAGTAGAATGTTTTCTAACAAAATAAGTATTATTATTATTATTATTGGATGGTTTGTAATAATGCATAGTCTTTGTGCCATTTATTAACAGAATTGAAAATTAAAAAAAAAATACTTGCTAGGTGGTGACGGGAGGCAGAGCCAGGCAGATCTCTGTAAGTTCTAGGCCAGCTTGGTCTACAGAGCGAGATCCAGGACAGGCACCAAAACTACACAGAGAAACCCTGTCTCGAAAAACCAAAACAAACAAACAAACAAACAAACAAAAAACCCCAACATACTTTAGATCACCATTAAATTTGATTTTCCCTTTATGTGCCATTGGGCTTTTCCTAGAAAAAACAATATGGAGTAAAAGAGTCAGATGAGTTGTGATGACACACGCGTCTGTCTGTGTCCTTTTAGTTTTTTAAATCTCTTCTGAAGTCATTAACACCAAAGTCAACAGAAGTGTCTTTAAGATTCAGTCTCATTTGTCCCCTCAGGAACCTGTCAGTCCTGCTCTTTCAAGTTCTCAGGGCTGAGTTGTGAAAGGCAATCCAAGTTCTCATCTGTCTGGGCGGCCTTTGTCACTTCCTCCCTCCTTTAGATGTTGGGAGTGAGAAAGCAGTCACATCAAAAAAATTTTCTTTGTCTCTTATTTCCTCCTTGCCCATGATAGCTAATAGGTCTTTCCCCCTGCTCCCTTGAGTGTTGATGATTCATGAGGGAATAAAGAACATCAAGGTATTACTGAGTTCGAGAAAGGAATTGAAGAAAGAATACTAATAATATTTGAGACAATCTTCCCCGGATGAGACATTATGCCGGAGACCCCAAGAGACGCGTGCATCCTAATTAGTAAGACAGTACGTACACAGTAGGTAGGAGACTCAGACTGTCATTGGAGAGAGAGATTGACTTTCTTAGAACAGCATGAGAGAAGATTCAGCAGCAAATGTGGAGCATGTTATGAAGTAATAGGAACCTGAGGTTTAGTAGTTTGAAAATTATCTTACAGGAAAGCAAGCATGTAAAGAAAGTAATCCTAGATTTTGATGATGTATGTGTGGGAGTGGAGGAGGCTCACTGAGGTCTCTACCGGAGAGTGCTCGAACTGCTTAGATAAAGTAGTAGAGGATGTGGTGGAGAGGCTCTGTGCTGGAGTGTTTATGAATCTGGGTTTTGGCACTAATGATCTGTATTTCATTTAGCAAATATTTTTGAAGTATGCACTTCATGCCAGATCCTGTTCTAGGCATGGAGAAGATACAAGATCTTATCTCGTGAAATTTAAATCATAGGGTCAGGTAAACAGTGATGAATACCTGTTACATTAGTATTACATGCTCTGGTAAGGTATGTAAGTAAGGGACAGGAAGTAAGTCTTCAGGGACAGAGTGTCATTTGAGCTGAAACTTTCCAAGGCCATCCCTGAGGTCCAGAAAGAGTTGAAACGGCCAGGAGAAGGGAGGATGCTTAGGATATCAGAGGACCAACATGAAGCAATGTGGCTGGAGTAGAGGAGGAGTGGAAGAAATGATACCAGAGGAAGGTACTGGCTCCTGCCTGTTAGAAAGGCTTTGGATTTTAGCAGGGCCTGGTGGCCTGTAATCTCAGCTGCTTGGCAGTTAGTTTTAGGGAGAAACGTCACAAGTTCAAGACCAGCCTGGGCATAGAGTGAATTCAAGGATGACATGGGCTGCTTAGTGAGGCTAGTTTCAAATAAAGAGTCAAAAGAGGACTGAGATTACAGCTCAGTGGTAGAGTGTTTGCCCAGAATATGCAAGGCTCCAGGTTCAAGCTCCAGGACCAAGAAAACAACAACCACTGGGTTTTATCTCTGAGGGTTGGGTAACCATTGGAATGGTTTGCAAAAAGGAGCATCTTTAGTAAGGGACCCTTGGCAGGAATTCAGAAGCGGCTCAGGGAGGTGGGTAGAAGACTGTTTTCATTAATTGAGGCTTGAGTTGAGAACGGGTGGTAGTGGTGAGGTTTTTTTGCATATACATTTTGTTGATGTATCACCAAAGTATAGTAGCTTCTGAACACAGGAATCCTGACAACTAGCCGGATGTGCTAAGGGATAGAATATGAGGTTTAAGGAAAAGGGAACTAAAAACAATCCAGATACATTGCTACCCAGCACCTTTGTAAGACAGCTGACATTTACTGAGCATTTAAATGAAAAATGTATGAACTTTAAGAATGACTGCTTTTTTGTTAATTATCGTAATTATTTCCCATATCACGAGATGCAGCCATGACGTAGACCCGTTAATAAATCCACACTTTAAATTTACTATTATGTTTCATGCCTATAATACATATTTGCCATAAGTATGACCTCCCAGAGCCTTAATTTCCTCCAGTGTAAGGTGAGAATAATAAATTACCTTGTGAGAATTAAGTGAGATTATGTGTTAGATAGGTGCTGAGTGAATGGTAGGAAATACACGATGTTACTTTCCACTCCCACTTATTGCCTTTGAGAAAAGGATAATCTTTAGTCATAAACTTGAACCAGAGCATGATGGTGCCTTCTGAGACCGTGAAGTCTAATATTCTGGGTCTGGTGCTGGCATTAAAGCCATCTAACAGGAATGGTAGTCTTTTGTGTCTGCTCAAAACTGGTTATATACTACAAATGAACTTGCTTTTCTCAACATCCCACCATGTGGCTAAACTTTAGTGAATACCATCACTTACATCCTGAATAACAAATTGTGTACATTTACTAACCATCTTATAAAACTAACCATCTGCTTTATCTTTTTCTTTAAACTACTTTTAAGTTTGGAACAAATGAACCCTCATTATATCATTTTGTGAATAGGTTTTTAATTTTATTCGTACCCTTGATAATTTCATAATCTTTAATTATACTTTGAAAGGATTACAGGGATTTTACTCTTTTAAAACATATTCTTTTATTTGTCATTTCATTTGAGTGTTTCTCAACCTTAATGGCAATCTTAGAATAATCTGGGGCACCTGTTCCCTGGGCTTAACCAATTAAATCAGAATCATAGAAATTAGGTCCTAGCAGTGGCACTTTTTTGAGTTCCTATGTGGTTCTAACATGCAACAAAGATTGGCAATAAATGCTTGGTTTTTTCCTATTCTATCCTCTCTCTGTCTTTCTGTCCCTGCTCTCCTCCCTCTCTGTCTCTGTCTCTCTGTCTCTCTCTCTCTCTCTCTCTCTCTCTCTCTCTCTCTCTCTCTCTCTCTCGAAGTTTGGCAGTTTTCAACATGTGTTGGCATTCAGTATATGGATGGCTTTTTATAGAACATGAGATATAATTTCTGTTAATTTCCATTGTTCTTTCTGGTGATAGCTAGCATTTTATTTTTAGGCAGTAGCCTATTATCATTTGAATCACCTCCTACTGACTGAAATATATAATGACAGACTGATCTTTGAGGTGGGATGAACTTTGGAAGGCACTCCAAACTTTAAGTACCAGGAGAGGTTAAGTGACCAGGAATGAAGTAAGTTTTGTACAAGCCCTGTCACTTTTGCCTCCGGGTGTTTTGACAGGCTTTTTCTTTTTTTAAAAACTCGTCACCTCCTCTGCCACCTCCCCCTCCTCTTCCTTTGTCCTCTTCCTTAAGATTCAACCCTGGGCTTGGCACACGCTAAGCACACCTCTGCCACTGAGCTAACCTCAGCCTCAGTGTCTCCTTTTGTCCCCGAAAGTGATCAGTCATAGTCATACTTGCTGTTTTTCTCCTTATCTAAAAAATGATTTTAATGTGTTCTGCTGCTTTCTGGTTAGCTGCATTTACATTTTTCTGTCTTTGGTATTTTGTATTTCATTGATTTTTTTTTCCAGAGTATAGATTTCTGTTTATTCAGAATTTTATTATACTCTTTAAATCTGATTCTCTCACAGACTATCTGGCTGTAATTTTTTTTAGATAAGTCCTATGGTACATTTTTTTCCCTGTTGGGTTTCTGAGTATGCATGCATGTATCTTAGGCCTCCCGTCTCCTCTTTCTTTATATTTTCCATCTTCTGTCTCCACCCTTTATTCTGGTTCTTGTATTCTGACTTACCTTTCAGTCCATCACTTCCCTCTGCAGTCCTTTTCGGTCTGTTACGGCTGTGCAGTGAGTCCTAGCTTGGGTTATTGTTGACCTTCGTTTTGGTTACTTTTGTAATCTGGTTCTTGTTCTTTGATGATGCCATAGTCTTTGCAGGTATTTCCAGAGCGATTTTTTTAGCCCTAGTGTGTGCCATTTTTAGTTGGTGTCTCTGCAGTTCCTAGGTTTAAGGTGGATTGTTCCTGTTACTCCTTGTTCCCAGTGACTTGTTCCTTTGTGGGTTTGGCTTATTTTTGTGTGCTGCCGCTCACTATCCTTGGAAAAGTATAAGATTGATCTGAATTTCCAAAGGTTTTGCATTTATTTTTGGTAGATGACTGGTAATTGGAGGCATCACTAGTTCAGTACCACTTGAAACAAAAGTCGTTGCTTGAACCACTCATCTGAGGAGAACTGGGTTGTACAGGTGTTGGAGACCAAATGCACTTCACTGTCTTTGACTGGTGGTTATAAGCCCTTTAGTGTCTTTCCCAAATGTGAACTGTGTCACCTGCCGACTGTCCACTCTGGGTGGTCTGGGTTGTCGGATTTTTGCCCTCTGGTCTCTGTCTTCATTCAGACTGACGAGCTGATACATTCTGGTTGGTCTGTTTGCAAAAGCCTTTATTCCTGACCTCATGGGGTTCTCATTCTCTGTAATTTTGACCAGATAACTTTTTGCTACTTTGTCAATTTTATGTTGCTTTAAATAAAATTGCAATAATATTTGTCCAGAATTTTTAGCTGTTTTCAGTAGAAAAAGTTGCTGAATTCTCTGATCTTAGTTTCAAAATCTAATAAGAATGTCCTTAATATGTATCTTGGGGAAAATAATCCCCAAAGTACTCCCTTACATCAAGAGATATGTCTGTTTAATCCTAAACTTTCTTTTTTTGTTGTTTGTTTGTTTTGGTTTTTCTTAGATACAAGGCCTTGCTCTGTAGCCCAGGCTAGCCTCAGACTCCTGCCTCTGTCTGCTGGGTGCTGGGGTTATGCACCATCACATCTAAATTTCAATTTCTCTATTCACATTTCTTTGAATTCTAGTAGTAGGGGGAGACCCACAGTTTCCCTCTAAAATATTTGTGCTTTTGGCAGAATTTAAAACAAAATTCTTCTCTTTGTAGTCTTGGAGAAGTGTCTGAGAGACCAAATAATCTGGCCAGATATCCCTTTGGTTTTTGATTTATGAATACTGCTCATGGTATCCAAGTTTCAGTTTGGGCCATTAGAACAAAAGAAAACATAACTTGCCGTTGGGGTCCTTGACAATTCTCACCTGGGTTGCCCCTCTAAACGGTGACACAGTCTTTGACCGTCATAAGTTAGCAGTGCGGATGTGGGCCGTAGGGCCACACAGCTCTGTCACTTATGGTCTGCAGTTTTTGTAGGCTTCTCTTTTACTTATAAATGTTGCTGATAACATATAAACCAAGCAGGGTAGGTAAGGGTTTAAGAAATAGGAAGTATGGGCCCGTGAGGTAGCTCACCTGTAAAGGTGCTTGCTTCTAAACCTGCCAACCAGTTTGAAGAACCATCTCCTGAGAATTGTCTTCTAACTTCCACTAATACACACTGGAGCATGCTTTTGTGAGTTTGCACGTGTGTGTGTGTGTGTGTGTGCACATTATAATAAATGTGATGAAAATGGAGTGTATAATGTTGTAGGTGCGTACAAGTGGTTAGCTCTGCTTGGTTGATGTCTCTGGACAGAATGCATTAACTTCTCTGTTGAACATGCTTTAGAAGCTCAGTGGTTCAGTTGCATAGGAGCTGCCGTGCTCTGTGCATGGTAAGTAGTGGTGTTGATGTTAGCGGACAGGCTAGAGATAGCAGTAGTGGACAGTGCTGTGCTTGTGTACACTGGACCCAGGGAAAGAGGGCAGCTGAGAAAGACGGGAAAGGGGACGAGAGAAATCAGGAGCCCTGGCAGACAGGAGGAAAACTGCACACATTTTTAATCTTACAGGATGTTAGTATAATAATCTGAATGTTTCATTGAAGCATTTGTGATTGTAGAATTCTAGAGCTTCTCTCCCAACCCTGTGTTTCTATTTGCTTTCTGTCACCTTCTTTAGACTAAGGGTATTTTGTCTTTGAAGGAAATTTAGACTATAAGTAGTCTCAGTTGGTATAGACTTATCTTGAACCGAGTCTTAGTCTCTAGCCCAGGTCCTGTTTGCTCTACCAAAGCCTCCTCTTTTATTTTTTTCTTTGTGTAGTTGCTTCTGATTTCAAAGAACTAAGTAGATGATAAGATTTATGGTTACATATGTTTTGAATGCCTATTACAGTTTGAATTCTCATCACTTGAAAAGTTTTTTTTTAATTTCAAGTTGGATGATTAATGATATATTGAATAAATAATATAGTTAGGGACTCAAGATAAGTCTTAAATAATTTGTGTTCCTCAGAAGTATTGAAGTATATTATCTGCAGGTTGTTCCCCCACCCAATCCCCGATCTTGAAAATCCTCTGTCCTGGAGGATGACCTTGAACTTCTGATCCTCCTTCTGCCTCCCTTGCTGGGATTGCAGGTGTGTGCCTCCATACCTGCTTCTTCTATGCAGTGTTGGAGACGAAACAGACAGTTTTTTTTTTGTGTAGGAATACTGAAATAAACCCTGTTTTCTTTAAAAACGCTCAAATTTGGAGACTTTGAGTTTGTTCCAAGGCTAGTGGTATAATTAGATTCAGTGTGTATAGTTTAGTATGGTCTGTATGTTCATCAGACATCAAACTTGTACAATGTTTTGGTTATTAGGTTTTCTTTGCCAGTTTTCTGTATGCTGTGTGAGGACAGAATAGTAAGTATGCCAACTGTGTGTTTGCTCTTTATGCAGAGAGTTAAGGTAATAAGATTTAACTTTTGTTACATAACTTTATCTGAACAAGATGATGGATATTAGAAAGTATCGATTAGAAGGAAATTGTATTGCATGGTCAGCTGGAAGCAGTATGAAAAAGGAGTACTTTGTTCAGGAGATGAAGTGGGAAGAAAAGCAAGGAACTAGGTGGGATCCATGAAAGGTAAAGCTCAGGAAGTTTGAGTAAGTTCTGGGTGTGGCAAGTCGTTCTTGGCATAAATACACCAGAGAGATCCTTTCCAAGGAAGGGCCAGAGGGAATGTCTCACCACCGATGATCACACAGGCTCCATTAGCCCTCATTTGCATGAGCTAGAAATTGGATCCAATACCAGTATATCTACTTTGGAGAAAAGCATGATGTCAGATTCCACAAGGTGATTGATACCAGTTTCACTTGATGGAAAAGTACGGCACAGTCTGAGTTGTTCTCTCTCTGTTTTGTTTTGTTTTGTTTTGCTTATGCTTTCTAAATGAGAAGGCTGTACTGTGAGCAAAGGAGCTTAAATTATAGGCACAACCCAAACCTGCTCCTAAGGAATGTGGATTCCTATAAAGCTAAGAGGAGGGACCAAGGAAGAGCCTGGAGATCTGGGTCAGCACACTTAATGAACTGGAAAGAGTAGGGCTAGTCAGAGAAGGCGTCTGTCCTCCTGCGAAGCCAGCACACCACTTTGATTGCTGTTTTCTTTACCCTGTAAGCAATATTTTTTTCTTTTTTTCTTTTCTTTTCTTTTTTTTTCTTTCTTTCTTTTTTTTTTTTTTTTGGTTTTTCGAGACAGGGTTTCTCTGTGTAGTTTTGGTGCCTTTCCTGGAACTCACACTGTAGCCCAGGTTGGCCTCGAACTCACAGAGATCCGCCTGCCTCTGCCTCCCGAGTGCTGGGATTAAAGGCGTGCGCCACCAACGCCAGCAAAGCATTCTGGTTTTTTTTTGTTTTGTTTTCTCAGCAAATCCTACCAGTGTGCACCACCACTACCAACTGTTTTGTTTTTTTCAAGTCAGGGGTTCTCTGTGTAGCCCTGGCTGTCCTGGGTCTAGCTCTTTAGACCTTGCTGGCCTTGAACTCACAGAGATCCAACTGCCTCTGCCTCCTGAGTGCTGGGATTAAAGGCGTGCACCACTACTACTACTACTACTACTACTACTACTACTACTACTACTACTACTACTACTGCCCTGGCCTTATAAGCAGTATTTTGCTTGTTGATTACCATGTGTCAGATGCATTGCTAAAGACTTCACATTTAAAATTTACTTTCATCTTTATAAAACTCTATGTAGAAGGTATTAATCATGCCTGAATAAACAGGTTTAAAAAGTGAGAAAGGATAAATGTTATGCCATAGAAGAGGATTCTGGGCATAGTAAGTGGGAAGAAGTACTTTGACATTTTCATTTTCTTTCATACTTGGTCAGCGTATAGGAATGTTCTGCCTACTACATTCTGATCATCAGGATTCAGTTACTTTCTCTGGAAAACTTGTTTGGCTTCCAGACACAAAGAAGTATCGTGCACTTTGAGAAATACACCACACACACACACACACACACACACACACATACACACACACACACACACACACACACACACACACACACACACACACACACACACACACACACACACACACACACACACACACACACACACACACACACACACACACACACACACACACGCGCGCACAACAATTAATATGTTCCTGACTGGTGAATGATCATGTTGCTAGAAAAGATGTTTAAAACAATATCTTAACATTTTTAAGTTAAAATACATTTGTCTATTTATTTGTCAGTGTCAGACCAGGTTTACTTACCCTTCACTGTTTTAAGGAATACTAGCTAAAGGGGCTATAAAGGTGGCTCAGTGGGTAGGAGCACTGGCTGCTCTTCCAGAGGGCCATAGATCGATTCCCAGCACCCACATGGTAGCTCACAACCATGTGCAGCTCCAGTCCAAGGGAATCAGCTGCCTTCTGGACTCCGAGGGACTGTATGCACATGGTGCGTAGACATACATGCAGGCAAAACACACATAAAAATGTTTAGTAAAATACCAGTTAGAGTTTTGTGTTGTCATTCCCGAAGAAGCCACAATTATAACATGCCGTTTCTGATGTTTGGATGTGGTTTTCCTTCAGTGAAGCGCACTAACTAAAAGCAACATCTCAAGACTTGTGTGGCCCTTTCCCTAGTATTGTCCATCTGTTTTGACAGCATTGTTTTTAGTGGCTCTTCTTTCTCTGCCTTTCCAGAATCTTCCCATCCATCCTTCCATCCACCCACCCGCCTTCCTCCTGCCTTCCCTTCCTTCTCCCTCCCTCTTTCTGGGTAAGTCATCCTGTTAAATTCAGTTAAACCATAACAATGACAGGGAAACCAATTGACTGTTTTGTTTTTTGAGTCAGAGGGTTTCTCTGTGTAACAGCTATGGCTTTCTTGGAACTCACTCTGTAGACCAGGCTGGCCTCGAACTCAGAGATCCTCCTGAGTGCTGAGATTAAAGGTGTGCGCCACCACCGCCCAGTCCAGTTGACTCTTGATGAGCATGTACAATTCTGTGGAAATCAAAGTATGTAGAGGAAATATAAAGAATGCTGTGACTATGTAGCATGCTCTGGACAGTGTTATCAAAACAAGAAAACATACTGATTAACCTGTAACGTTGGTTACCACAGATTAGTGGTGGACACCTATTTTTCCCCATTTCATGACTACATGTTTGCTCCTTTGCTAGACAGAGTTACTAAAGAGAAGTTTTATTTAGTATGTGACTGGCACATAATAGTTACTTAATAAATCATTCTTAATTGAATGAATCTCATGTTTGTTTATAGTGTTATTGAATATGTCTCAATATAAACATGTGTATGTGTGTTTATTCTGTCCCAGCAAATTTTTATTCTTAAAGGCAGGTCCTGTGTCTCAGACATCTATGATATTTATGTTTTCTGCGACTGTAGTAAATGTACAGCATATACACCGTTATTAGGCAGGTCCTGTGTCTCAGACATCTGTGACATTTATGTTTTCTGTGACTGTAGCAAATGTACAGTATATACACTGTTATCAGGTAATACTTCATCTGTTTCTTTTGCTGCTAGCTAGTTCTCCCTTGTGACTTCCACCAGGAAGCACCATCTGAAGCAAGTCCTTTCTGCATTCTTGTCACACAGAGCATTGGGCCCTTCCCTGCCAGGTCCTTTTGACAGGGTTCATTTCAGGGATGCCACTGGCTTCATAATTGCTGCTGGATGCCGCTGCAGTAAATGGCTGCAGATGGGTGGTGTTGTTTTGGTAGTTGTGAATAAGGATTG
The DNA here is from genome assembly GCA_902168325.1 of Peromyscus nudipes. Classification (NCBI taxonomy): domain Eukaryota; kingdom Metazoa; phylum Chordata; class Mammalia; order Rodentia; family Cricetidae; genus Peromyscus; species Peromyscus nudipes. The sequence goes on from CABHPH010106336.1 coordinate 12,358, forward strand.
TTTCCCACAACCCCCTCTTACATATTGAACTCTGACCATCAGGAAATGCCTTTGGCATCGTATCCTAAAACATCGTTATGATCCAGAGTCCTGTAACATTTTTCTTTTCTTTCTTTTTTTTTTAAAGCCTACACCCTCAGTATTTCCATGCTGCTTGTTCTTTCTAAATAGTTAGTTGCACATTTTGTTTCTAGGCAGTCTTAATTTAAATAAAAATATCTAAGACTAGTGTGGTAGCTTATGCCTCTTAGGACTGAGGATGTTGATATGGAAGGATTGCTGTGTAAAGCCATCTGGTCTGTATAGTAAGATCATCTCAGAAAGAAAACCAACAACCAAACAACCCCACCCCTCCCCAGAAAACAAATATCTAGGTATCGTTACCATGTTTACTTTTCTAATTTTGTTTATATATTGCTTACTAATATATTGTGGTATTTAATCTTAATCTTTTTGTACTCTGAGCCTTTAGATAAATAATAGAAATGCCTTAATTGTCCTAACGTTGGAATGAAACGCTTACATCTGAGCCTGCTTTTTTCATTAAAAATGTGTAGGCCAGCCAAGTCAGTGAGACTAAATAAAGCCCATAGGCCTCAGGAACAACCCAGATTGCTAAGCCTCACAGAAACTGCCCTCAAGCCCGACTTGGGGTTATGCCTTGTAGGCCAATTATTGGGGATGCTGAGACATGAAGACCTCTTGAGTCTAGGATAGCATAGCGAGACCCCTCTTTCAAACAAAGAAATTGTATCATTGTGGAATTTTTAAAGTTCAAAAACACTGTGTACTTTTTCTTCATGTCCTCTTAGGTATGCGGTGTTAGCTTTCCCCGTTTAGAAACCACCACCTGGTAACAGCAGAGGAAGCCCCTTTCCCGCTGAGTGCCAAGGCCATCTTTGCCCCCATTCTTGTTTGTCTGCTTCTCTGGACAGACCACATTGATTACCTCCAGGTGTTTTCCTAGCGTTTCCTTGTATCATTTTTCTCATTTTCCTTGTTCTCTCCTTTGCTACTGTTTCTCAGTCCCTTGTGATCTTGTGTATGTCTCCATGAAGTTGGCTGAATAGCAGATTACATGCTCCCCACCCCCTCCTCCAGTGGACACCTTGGTTTAACTCCCCTACTCAGGCCAGTCCCTTTCCTTAGACTATCTCTACACCATTGCATCTCTAGCCATGTGATACTTTTCTTCAGTTAAACCTGGCGTGTCCAGCTTTTGCAAAAGCAGGCTGACTCTCCTTTCCATACCTATACCTTAACCTTGGTTCAATTTCTGTTTGGTCTTTTGCTTTCTTGGATTCTTTCAGTCATGTGCTGGCTTTGTAGTTCTTTTTTTTTTGGGGGGGGGGGGTTTCGAGACAGGGTTTCTCTGTGTAGCTTTGCGCCTTTCCTAAAATTCACTCTGTAGACCAGATTGGCCTCGAACTCTCAGAGATCCGCCTGGCTCTGCCTCCGAGTGCTGGGATTAACGGCATGCGCCACCACCACCCAGCTTGGCTTTGTAGTTCTTAAAACATTTTTAATCATTTTATTCCCAGTGCTACTGTCCTTAGCAATTCATGTCTCAGTGGTTGAAGCTGGGGTCTTCTAAGTTTTCCTTTGTAGCATCTTCTTTGGTGGACATATTCTACACTGTCCTGCCCCCTAAGCAGCAAAATATTAACTAGAAATTGATTGGTTCAAAACATTCTTTTTCTTTTCTTTCTTTTCTTTTTTGCCTAATCTAGATTTCACATCTCTCCAAATATGTTCATATATCCTACTTACTAGAGTATTAGTGTTTTTTGTTTTTTGTTTTTTTTTTTTGGTTTTTCGAAACAGTTTGTCTGTGTAGTTTTGGTGCCTGTCCCAGATATCACTCTGTAGACCAGGCTGGCCTTGAACTCACAGAGATCTGCCTGGCTTTGCCTTTCAAGTGCTGGGATTAAAGGCGTACACCACCACCACCACCACCACCACCACCACCACCACCACCACCACCCTAGAGTATTAGTTTTAAACCACAATACTGTAATCCTTCTTTGCGTATAAACTACTATCTACTTGAAGTACTTGTTTTGTATTTGGAGCTTAATGTGCTACTGTTTAATTACTTCTAATAAATCTGTTCAGTTGATTTAGATATCATTTGGGCCTCTGCTACTAATACATGCAGGTGACTGTTGTAGGATTTGGGATGTAGCAGTGAACAGCATGGACCGTTCTTGTCCTCTTTAGACATTGACAATTTTCTCTGTACCTCAGAAAAAATTATCTCCAGTAATTATCAGAGCATTTGTTAATGATGTTGTTACTCTATACAGTATATGCATATATCAAAATAGAACAGTAGCCCATAAATGTATACAGTTTAAAAAGTGGAATTAGCCAGCTGTAGTGGCACACATTTTTTTATAATCTCTGCATAGGTAGGCAGATCTTTTCAAGTTTGTGCTCAGCCTGGTCTACATAGTGAATTCTAGGTCAGCCAGGACTGCATAGTGAGACCCCATTAAAAAAAAAGTGAAATTAAACAGTAATATAAACAGTTGTGGTATTAAAACAAAAAGGAGGAGTTAGAAAGGCTCTTTGCTCTTGACCAATGCACTCTAGCTGGAGAATGGGATTATCATTTTGGAGGATGAAGAAATCTTTTGGCAAATGGCTGTTTGTGTCATCTTTGATGTAATAAAAATTAAAACATTGTCAAACTAATACTACATTAGTTCAGTTGTATCCCACTAATCCACTAATTCTGCTAATCTCATAAAGGACAGGAGCAGAATAAAAAAAATAGAAATCTTGTCCTGGAGTCAGTTCTTATCAGCTGTTTTCCTCCGGCAAACCTGTAGTTCATGTAACAATATGGAAGAAAACAGTTACTGTTTCATTCTGTAGCGAAGGGAACTGAGCTTGCTCAGAAAAGTTGAGCACTCTGAGAAGGTTGCATGGACTGGAGAACCCAGGGTCAGAATCACAGACTCCTGGAGGTTCAAAATTGATACTCAGCCCCAAGTTTTCAAGAAAAATTGCATTATGCTCTTCACTGCATTGTCTTGGAATTAAGTTAGGAATTTTTGACTCTGAAGATTAATATACTTAGTGTTAAATGATTAATATACTTAGTGTTAAATGATTAATACTTAGTGTTAAACAATTGTCTCAAATAGTTTCATAGTGGTCTAGTTTTTTATTTTATTTTATTTTTTACTTCCTAGTCTCTTGTGTTTTGACTGTTAGAATAAAGTTGATGGCTTAACATTTTTAGAAGGAAATGAGCATTATGATCATTGAAATTCAGCCAGTTATGGTTATATGTTTTAATCAAACTATTGATTTTTTAAAAAGTTGTTTGTAAATATGCTTTAACATTAAATGAATAGTTGATTTAAAAACACCATCAATATTCTACGAAAAATGAACACTTTAAATTTAGAATTCAAAGTTAAATTTAGATTTTATTTTTGAAAACTAAGATTTACATTTAGCAGAAATTACTTAACATTTAAAATACATACACACACATAAACACTCACATCAATCAAGATGTACAGAAATATACAAAATAAATGTTCCTTTCTTCAGATCATCTACAAAAGTTTTATATATAAATTTTATTTATAATTTACTGAACATATTTCTAGATTTTACATATGCATGCCCATGAACATTCCTGATTTTTATCATGTTTACATTTATCTTGGTGATAGTTGAGTTTTTTTATGTTTCAAGTCTTCACAATTAATATTTTCCTTCTGTAAGTAAATATCTTATACTTAAAATACCCAGAAATTTGCCTGAGAATTTGTGAGTTTTTATTTTATTTTTTTATTTTTATTTTTTGGTTTTTCGAGACAGGGTTTCTCTGTGTAGCTTTGTGCCTTTCCTGGATCTCGCTCTGTAGTACAGGCTGGCCTCGAACTCACAAAGATCCTCCTACCTCTGCCTCCCAAGTGCTGGGATTAAAGGCGTGTGCCACCACCGTCTGGCCAAGAATTTGTGAGTTTTATTTCTGGTATGACTGGGATCTTTTTTCTATTACATTTCTGTCTTTTTTGATCTCTTTACAGAAATACTTTAATCCTTGCCATGTTTCATTCCAGTTGAGTTTCTTACTGTCTTCCTTGTTAATTTATGACTATATCCTGGTTAGATTTTTGTCAACCTCACACTAACTAGAGTCATTTGAGAATCGAGAACCTCAATTGTGAAACTACCTGCAGCAGTTTGACCTATGGGCAGGCTTTTCTTGATTAATGATTGATATAGAAGGATCCAGCTGATTGTGCATGGGACCACTCAGCCCTGGGTATGTGGTCTTGAGTTGTATAATAAAGCAGACTGAGCAGGCCAAAGTGTTCTAACCATTGAGCTACATCTCCAGCCTGTGCTTTAGAATTTTATAATTTTCTTCAAGTTTATAGTTTCTGTCCTTCATAAATTGTTTGTATATATTCATTTGTTATTTGTTGCTATTATAAATAAAATATTGTGCCTACTGCTAAGAAATATTACATGAAAAAGATATTGTAGAGGAATGTGGACAGGCCACATATGAGATGAAGAATTACTTGGTCCTTTGATTTATAAGGTTCAACAATTTTATTATTTTACCCTAAGTGTTTCAGATTCTGGAGGATTATGCTTTAGTTCTCAAGCTTAGCAGAACGTATGTACTGATTTTAAAACTTACAGGAGTCTTGCCATTTCAGTGACCAGAATCTTTCTAACTTCAGTCTGGTTATTTTTGGTAGAGGACCAGGGAAATCAGTAAGCAAAAGTTGTCTAGATGAACTTGGATTGCCGTCAAGCGAGCAAAGGCTTGAGTTGATCTCGGAAAGCCGGGATGGATAACCCTGATGAGCTAGCTGCATCTTTGTAGCGTACAGCTCTGCAGTGACCCCAAACCATGCCTCTAAGAAAATTCTTACCATGTGTTGTCATCTTTACACCCTCTCACAGCATCCCGCCTTCGTATTCTCATGATGCTTTGGAAGGTCACTGGTGGGCTGCAGAGGTGGCTTGGTTGACAGAGTTTGCTGGGCAGACAGGAGGATCTGAGTTGGATATTACCACCTAAAACCTGGGTGTGGCGGTGCAGACTTGTAACCTCCTTGCTGGGGAAGGCTTGCTGGGCAGCCAGTCTGGCGGCATCAGCAAGCACCAGGTTCAGCGAGAGACCCTGTCTCAAAGAATATGGTGGAAAGTTAGTGATGAAGAGATCCAGCATAAACCTCTGGTCTTCCCACTTGCGTGCATGTGAAAATCAGGTTGTAAAGTGAATCAGTTACTTCATTGGCCTCGAGATTCAGGTCCACCCCACCTGAACTTGAGTGTTCCAGGTTTTTTTTTTTTTTTTTTTTTTTTGGTTTTTCGAGACAGGGTTTCTCTGCGTAGCTTTGCGCCTTTCCTGGAACTCGCTTTGGAGACCAGGCTGGCCTCGAACTCACAGAGATCTGCCTGCCTCTGCCTCCCGAGTGCTGCCAGGTTTTTATAGTTGACCTGCTTTTAGAACATATCTAGACTAGGGAGCTCTAACAAAGTATCAAGTACTTTATGTTGATTTTTTTATTATTGTTGTTATTTTTGGAGGTTGACTTTCTGTTTCCTCTGTAGAAAAAAAGGAATGGTGTTAGATTTTTATGCAGTTAATTTATTATATCTTCCACTTTGCTAAATCTATGTATGATTTTCAAATTTTCCCTTTTTCTTTCAGTATCGTACATATATAATCATTCCATTTATAAGACATTTTCCCACTTTTTCTCTTGAATAATACATGTATACAGTTGTATAAACGTTTCCCTTAATATATTAAAGACAGTGATGACAGCCATCTGGATCAACTTGAAGTGTTTTCCCCAAGTGTAATCCTGGGGTGTTTTTAAGTAGGTGGTGCCAGTCCATATCTAAAAGGCATACTTTTGATTGCTAGAATTCTGAATATTGAAATACAGAAAGGTAAAAATTCCTAAAATCTAAAATCCTAAAAATGACAATCCCAAGAGATTAAGGTTCTGAATGTTGTAATTCTGGAAGTTGAAATCATGAAAACCACAGCTCCTCAAGGAAATGAAAGAGTTGCCTAAGACAGGTCCAGAGCTGGGAATGTAGCGCAGAGATAGAACACTTGTCTAGCGTGTGTAAGACCCTAGGCTTGATATACCGCTGCATTAGAAAAAGAGCTGTCAGTATGGCTAAGCGGGTAAGGTGCTGCCACCAAGCCTGATGACCCGAGTTCCTGGAGCCCCTGGGGTGAAAGGAGAGAACCCAGGCTCACAGTTGTCCTGGGGGAGGGATTAATACTTTTATGGTTGTATGCTTGATACTTGGACCCTTTCAGACAGATTGAATACTTAGAAGCCAGGGAAAGGATCATTTTCTGAGTCTTTCCATTGGAGGCTGGTGTGTGAGTTTGAGGGCACAAGGCATGGCAGGTTCAGGGACACGGCACAGAGATGGAAAGGTTAATCACGTGTTCTTGTCAGTCGATAGTGAGTCAAAGAGAGGGGCAGTGTCACTTAGGAAAGAACGTGAATGGAGTATTTGAGGAAAGCGACGCTCATTTTCTGAAGAACAGAAAACCTTGGCTCTCTATTGCATCGTGAGACTTGAGAGTGTGGTCGATTACTGTGACAGCCAGCTGTATGGACTGTGCCTCCAGCAGCTGCCTGTCATCCACACATACTCGTCATGTATCAGAGTCTGCCTTCCTTTATTTTGGAGATTGGATTTTGCCTGGAACTTGAAATCCTCTTGCTTCAACCCCAGGGGTGCTGGGATCACAGGCACATGCCATCACATCCAGCTTTCAAAATTCTTTCCTTCCTGTGTGTGCACAAATGTGGGTATCATTTCCTCAGATGCTCCCCACCCCCCAGCTTTCTCTCTGGCTTTGCCTTGAACCTGTCAGGTAGGCTAGGCTGGCTGGCTAGTGAGCACCAAGGATTTCCCAGTCTCTTCTTCTTTTTTTTTTTTCATTATTTTAATTAGTCAGACACACACACACACACACACACACACACACACACTGTATTTCTTCTATGTATTTCATTTGGCATAATTTCTAAAACTAGAGATATAAACTGTGCAGCGTCTCAATTCAAATCGTTGTGTGCATTTCCCACAGACTTGACTCCAAGCAGGTACATTATCATAAATTGACTTTGTAAGCCTTGTGTAGGTATGAAAATATTGAAACTTAGCTGGATGTGGTGGTGCACACCTGTAATCCCAGCACTTTGGAGGTTGAGGCAGGAGGGTCATGAATTCAAGACCAGTCAGGCCTACAAAGCGAGACCGTGCCCCTCTCAAAGTAAATGAAGAGATCACCGCTAGGTGTATTTTCATTTCTGCGCATAATTTTAAGAAGATCTCTACTCTGAGTGGTGATCTCTTCACTTTTTCCTTCATAGTTTTTAGTGTCTATTCATTGTACAAAACCCTGCTTCATTATGACATATGTGAATGTCGTGTACTTGGTTCATATCTGTCTTCCCTTTGTAGAACATTCTCCCCTTCCTGCTGTCTCCTCCCACATAGTACCACGTGTCCATATATTGCTTGTGTATGGGTATATGTAAATCTAGATTCCTCATCTAAGAGAAACCATTCACTATTTGCCTTCTTACCTGTCTTACTTCATTTAACATGATATTCTCCATTTTCACCCATATTCCCACAAATAGCATTGTCCACACACACACACATACACACACACACACACACACACACACACACACACACACACGCACACACACCACACACACACACCCCTACCTTTATTCATTCATCTGTTGATATCTAAGCCGATTCTGTAATCTGACTGTTAATAGTAGTGTTGCAATCAATGTGGATATGCAGGGATTTTATTGTATGCTGATCCTGATTGTGTGTGGTACAGCCAGATGTATGTATGGCTTTGATTTCCATAGTAGCTGCAATGACTTCTGTTCCTACTGCAGGTGTATGAGGGTTTCTCCCCTGCTCCTCCCTAGCACATTTTTGTTTTCTAAATGATGGCCATTCAGACTGGGGTGGGATGGAATCTCTGTAGAGTTTGCTTTCCCGATCTCTGAGGGTGTTGAACAGTTCTTTGTTGTTGTTTATTGGCCATATATACATCTTTAGATAGGTGTCCGTTTGACTCATTTGTCCATTTATTAATCAGATTTTTACTGCTTTCGGAGTTTGCTTCTTGAGTTGTTTATATATTCTAGATAGTAATCACCTGTCAGATCCAGCTGGCAAAGGTTTTCACTCTCCGTGCCTTTGTTTTGCAGCTCTTTAATTCCATGCGGTTCCGTTCATCAGCTCTTGTTACCTCTTCTGTGTTGTTGGGGTCCTTTCCAGAGCCGTGCCTCGGCCGGTATCTTGAGTGCTTCCCCGTGATTGCCCCCAACAGCATCGCGTTTCAGGTTTCAGTTCAGGGCTTATACCCATTCTGAATTGATTTTTGCGCAGGATGAGAGGAAGGGATCTAGTTCATTCGTTTACATTTGTTTTCGCAGCATGATCTGTTGAGTGCTGCACAGGCACTGGTCCACCTGCATCCCTTCTCTCTCCTCTTTCTGGGCTATTGTTAGTGGGATTGTTTTAGTTCCTTCACAATATGATCGTTATTGGTACAATCAAAAACACCTATGATTTTCTTGTTTTGTTCTGTATCCAGCTACTTAGCTGAAAGTGTCTGTCAGGTCTCAGAACTTTGGTGGCTTCTTTAGGGCCCTGTGGGCTTTTGTTTTTATTTTCATCAGAAGACTTAGACTGTCTGGTGTGACGTTGCAGATGACTGTGAAGCATCTCTGTGCATAGAACTCCGTAGTAACTGATTTGCACTGACTGGCTTGGCTATCGGCCTGTCTCTGTTTGAGTACAGTTAATCTACATAACTGGTGCCTTTCTGTCATTTGTCCACCTTATGCTTACAGAAAATGTATTAATGCTACATTTATTAAGTGAAGTGATGTGAAATATTCTGAGATGTTTTGTTATTTCTCAAATAAACTCCCATATAAAAAGGCAAACAAGAAGGATGGATGGCTCAGAGGTTAAGAGCACTGGCTGCTCTTCCTGAGGTCCTGAGTTCAATTCCCAGCAACCACACGGTGGCTCACAACCATCTATAATGGGATTTGATGCCTTCTTCTGGCGTGCAGGCATACATGCAGACTGAACATTCAGACCTAAAAAACACATAAAGAATGGTGGTGCATGTCTTTAATCCCAGCACTCGGGAGGCAGAGCCAGGCGGATCTCTGTGAGTTTGAGGCCAGCCTGGTCTACAGAGCAAGATCCAGGACAGGCACCAAAGCTACACAGAGAAACTCTGTCTTGAAAAACCAAAAAAAGAAAAAGAAAGAGCAAACAACTTTTAGATAATTTAAGCTTTTTAAAGAATTATATTTTGGGGCTGGACATGATAGCTAATGCCTTTAATCCCAGCACTCGGGAGGCGGAGGCAGGAGAATCTCTGTGAGTTGGAGGCCAGCCTAGTCTACACAGCCAGTTCCAGGACAGCCAAGGCTATGTAGTGAGACCCTGTTTCCAAAAAAAAAAATGTAATTTTGAAATTTGAAGTTTAGCAAAGTTAAATAATTTGCCACCCCCGAGTAGCAGAACAAGCTTTCAGGACACGCTGGGTGCAGTTGGAGGCTGTAGAAACTGGGGTGGACAGGTGCTTTGGAAAAGTCACTCTGGAAAAGCTGGAAGTGATTTTTTTGTTATTAGTTTTTCTTTATTTTAGGGAAATGCGGTGTTTTCATTGTTTCTTGTAAGAACACTATAGTTTCAGTTCCACGGTCCTCCAGCAGCACCCTCTGATGCAGCAGAGGGCTGAGGAGAAGCCTCAGCAGGTAGAGGCTCTGGATGCCAACCTAGATGAGCCCCAACTTCTCCAGGTTGTCCTTTAACCTCCACAGGTTAAACGGAAGTACACACATGCTTGCATGCATGCACACATGCAAAATACCTAAGTGTGATAAGAATTCAGATGGTCAGCAGGGATTTGTTGAGTCTGATTAGTGTGCTTGCTAACACAGGACTAGTGGAGGCTCAGTGGAGGCAGGTGTGCTGCTGCGTGCTTGTAATCCCAGCACTCGGGAGACGGAGGCAGGAGGATCAGGAGTTGTAAGAGCATCCTTGGCTACGGAGTGAGTTTGAGGCCAGCCTGGGCTTCATGAGGCTTTGGAATTTGACAACACTGGAAAACAGATCAGAGGCTGATGTTATCTATGAAAATAAATGCAAATGGAAAACAACAGATACAGGCTAGGGTTCAGACCAGGCCCATCTGGCTACACCTATATGTTTTTGAGGAAGTCGCTTACAATCTGCTTTTCTCAATTGTTGCCCTTTATTATCTATATCCTTAATCTTTTAACAGTTGTTACAGTAATATGTTCCTTTGAGTGATAACAAAGTTGGTTTTTTTCCTTTAGAAAAATAGGAATCTTTTTAAAATTTATCTTTTTAAAGATGTATTTTGTCATTTTTAATTGTGTGTATCTGCATGTGGGTTTGTGCACATGCCGGAGGCGTCAGATGCCCTGGAGCTGGAGTTACAGATGACTTTGGAGCCTCTGGAGGCACAGCAAGTGCTTTTAACCACTGAGCCAGCTCTCAGCACTTAGAAAATTAATCTCTTAAAAGACGTTAATGTTCACAACATACTTTGTAGGCTTGTTAAAATAACTCATTTATGCTCTTCATTTGTATAGCAACCTGTTTGCTAATTATTGACTTAGTTTTATTTCCCCCCCTCCTCCCTCCCCCCCTTCCCCTTTTGTTATTTGGCTGATTTTCCTTGTGGAAACATTTACTGGTAATGAAATTATTTTTACAAGTATGTCTTTTATTTCTCTTGCTAACTAACTTTCAGGAGTGGATGTTTTCTAACTAATGTGGTCTGTTTCTTTTCAGAATGTGTATTTATTAATTTTCAAATAAATATTGAAATTTCTATTTAGCAATTTCCTTCTACTTTTTTTTTTTAAAGCAGGTCTTGCTATCAAGTATTGATTGGCCTTATACTATTGTGTAACCCATCTGGGCTTGAACTCATGGTAATTCTCCTGACTCAGCATCCACATGTTGGAATTACAAGCACGCACCACCATATCTGGCTCTCTCTTTTCTTCTTTACTGACTTTTTTTCCCTTCCCCAATTTTTCCTGAATCCTGCTGTCTTGACCAGAGTATATTAGTATATTGACCTGGAAAATTCTCCTATCTTAAATTGTGTTCTAAAGCTTCTTAAGAACACAGATGAGCCTCTTGCCTGTACCCACCAGGTGCTGGGATTTCAGGTGTACACTACCACATCTGGCTTATAAAACCATAGTTTTTAATCCAACTTTCTTGGCAGGCCTCTAAACAGTTGTCAGGAACTTCTGTAGGTTTGGGGATGAGGATGTGCTGAGGGAACCCGAGGAAATCATGAGATCATCAGAAACTTACTGATGTTTGGTAATTTGTATGCTGTCATGAGATGATGATGTGAGGAGAGCAATTAACGTTGTGTTTTCCATGACAGTTTGGGAAGTTGAGGCTTTTTTTTTTTTTTT
>CABHPH010106337.1:10086-39709 GCA_902168325.1 Peromyscus nudipes
GAGGCATGGGGGGGGAGAGAGGCGGACTAGGGGCTGCAAATAAAGAATGAAAGAACAGCAGATTGTGGGGGTGGGAGAGAGGAGAGAGCTTGGCCAGCAGAGGCCAGCAACAAAGACACAGAAATATATTTTTGGCTTTGGGGGGTGGAGGGTGGCTGGCTTTGAAACGGCTCTGCAAGGGCAACAGCAAAGATCTGCTTGCTGCGTGCCGGACACAGAATGCAAACTAACATTAGAAGCAACAGCCAGAGTCAGGTGGCCATGGTCAATGAAAAATGGCGGACAAGGTCCCAGGAAACTCAAGGTTTGAGGAAGCCAGTAACACGCATCCAAGGACATCCAAGATGGGTTTTCTTTGTCATTTTCCCAGTCTATATGTTTGGGGTTTGGGTTCTTTCAGATTTTCCCTCAACCAGGGCACATGTGAAACATGCTAAAATAATGTCAAATACATGAAACAATGGCAACTAGAAATAATAGAACATGAGTTACTATTAAAATGTCAAACCCAAGCACCCTTCCCCTGGGGGCAAGTCCAAAAGGGAGGACCAGATTGCCAAGGCTCTTACCACTTACCCTGAGTCCTGGGATGAGGCATTGTTTGCTCTGCCCCAGTTTCTCTCAGTAGAAAAGAAATTGATAAGAAAGGATTAATTGAGATTTTTATCATCACAATATATTTCAAAGCCCAGAGATTAAGTCTAGTTGTTGATGTAATGGTAATGGCATATGTGTCTATAGAGATGGAGTGTCAACAATGGTGTATTGATATATTGCGGTTCTCTACACCCACTCAGAAATGCAGCCTGTTCAGCTTGCTGTAGAATACACGCCAAGTCACCTTCTCCATATGGCTTACATTCCTTCCCACCCTACTCACTCTCCAAATGATGCGTTCCTTCCTTTTCCTAGCTGCTTTTCTCTTCTTATCAAATCTCCACTCACTTCCATTTCCTCGGTTCCATCTTCCCCCTCTTTCCCACCATTCTCGGCCATTTCTCACTTTTTCATTTGCCTTGGAAGCTAGGGAATTCATCCATGTGCAGTGTCGCCTCATAGGTGAATACATATGGCCATTAATATTCATTAGCTCCCTTCATCTCTCTCTTCTTTTCCTTCTAGTAAAAAATAAGGGGATGGGAAATGCTACCTTTCCATGTGTCAGACTGACGAACAGATTCCACTTTAAAGTATCAGACTCTCAGTCGAAGGAGAACTGGCAGGTCTGAACCAGAGAGTGGTTGATGACTTTCAACTGGGACCAACGAAGGCGATGAAAAGGAACGAAGCTGAGAGATGATCTTGCAGGAGAAAGTGAAGCCTCCAGGTTAAAAGCATCATTATTGCCTTCAGGAGCAAATGCATCTGAGTGTATTCCCCCAAAACGCGGATCACTCATGCATCCTAGACTCACCGGCTAATCTAAGGGCTTTCCCTGGGAAACTAAGAATCTTAGACCCTGAAACTCAGGAAATACTTGAAAGTGTTTACTGGAGTCTATGAGATCAAGAATACCTGGCCATTCTGACACAAGTCCAGCTTGTACCTCTCAACGTGGGCAGGGGGGAGTTGAAAAGGTGTGTCAAAGGTCAAGGGTGCATAGAAAGCAAAATTAAGTTACAAGGCAGAAAAGGAATCTCAGATATAAGGAAAGTCTCTCTCTCTCTCTTTCTCTCTCTCTCTTTCCCTCTCCCTCTCTCTGTCTATCTATCCATCCATCCATCTATCATCTATCTAATTATCTATCTATCTATCATCTATCTACCATCTATCTATCATCTATCTATCATGTATCTACCATCTATCTATCTATAATCTATCTATCATCTTTTATCTATCTATCTATCTATCTATCTATCTATCATCTATCTATCTATCATCTATCTATCTATCATCTATCTATCTATCTATCTATCTATAGTGTCTGTGTCTGTGTGTGTGTGTGTATGTGGTGGAGGTATTAAGTCCCTGGATCCATATATAAATAGGTTTAACTTTATTTCTAACTGATTTGGTGAAAAGTTAGTGGGCCAGAAGTTTATTTGTAGAACTGGCTCTTTCAGCAGCTCAATAACAAGCTTCCTGTTTGATTTTGGGCAAGTTATTTAACTTGGTGATATCTAAAGTTACTCATCTGTACCCTGAGTAACACAATATGATAGCCATGTTATTTTTGGCACTCGGGCTGCTCCCAACCAAGACTATGTAACTGAATCTCACAGAGGAATTTTACAGCGCTAATGAATATCTGCAAATGCAGCGAGGCCTTGAGTCAGAGGTTAACCTGTGGCCTCATCGTCAGCGAGTCGCCATTAATAACCCAGGTATCATCGCCCTCTCCCAGGTCATTACTCTTCCATCTGCTGTGACCTGTGTTGAAGGACACCAGTCCAGCATCCATTAGCACCCTGAGCACAGCTGTTAAAGGATTCTTCTTAGCTTTGACCTGTCTTTTCTTCCCCCATCACATCCCATAACCTGGCTTCCGTCTATCACCCCTTAAGGTTTTGTTTGTCAAACTCAATATTTCCCTTACATACAGATCTTTCTACAAAGGAGTGTTCTTTCCCTGCCTTGTCTGGTGCCATGATGGTTTATGTGTAGACTTCAGAGATGTCTCCACATAGTAGATCACCAGCAACCTTCCTGATAACTCCTTGACAGAGTCCTATTTCTTTTCCTTCCCAGAGGCATCCTTCTGACTCTTCTCCAATAGTGACTCATCTAATCTTGGAGTTTTCCTGTCACTGAACGTACACTTCCCAGCTTCTACTCATTTTTCCCTTTAGATTTCGACTGCAGAGTCTGTCCAGGAGTCTTGTGCCAGTTATCCATTACCACCACAAGAATGCATAACACATTAACTTCAAACTTCATGATTTAAAACTGCAACCAATTTTTATGGCTTGTGGGTATGTAAGCATTCAGGTGTCTGTGTCATTTGGTAGATGTGTAAGGGGGGGCTGTCTCGAATGGCCTCAGCAGGGACAAGTGTGATGACTTGGCTCTGTTCGTGGGACTGCTTATCTTCCAACAGGCTATCCTGGGCCAACTCCCATACTAATGACAGGGTTACAAAAATGAGCACAGAGCACAGGCTCCGAATCTGAACATTGCTACTTCTAACACATACTTCTACCCCACCAAAGCAAGGCACACGACAAGCCCAGATTCAAGGAGTCAAGGAAAAGGCTTTCCTCTTGAGGGAAGGAGATGCAAAAGTAGACTTCGAAAAATATAAGAGCTTGGGGAGATGAGGCTGTGGAGATAGCTCAGCCAATGAAGTGGGTGCTATGCAACTATGAAGATCTGAGTTCAATCCTCAGCAACCATGTAAAAAGGCAGACATGGAGACGTGCACTTATAATCCGAGCTCTGAGGAGGCAGAGACAGGCAGATACCTGGAGCTCACTGGCTAGTACCAGCACAGGCTAACTGACAAGCCACAGGTCACAGCAAGAAACCCTAAATCAAAAATAGCAAGGTAGATTGTGCATGAGGAACAATACCAAGGTGGTTGACCTCTTTCCTCCACACACTCATGCACATGTTCACAAACACACACACACACACACACACACACACACACACTATATATATATATATACACATATGTAATAGAGACAGAGACAGAGAGACAGACAGACAGAGACAGAGAGATATGCATATGTATTGTATATATGCATGCTTAAGGAGGAGAATAATTGAAATAATTTTTCCAATCATTGTATCACAATATCACCATCATCATATATAACCAAGCAAAGTTATCTTGTTCCTAGTACTATTAGCAATGTAAGACCTTCCACTCCTTATCAGTAGAACTTTAAAATCATCATTCAAGCCGTCTTCAAAATACCAGCATCGCCTGGTGTGGCTGCATCCTTCCTGAGCTCTTGAAATCATTCCCCTACTAACAGCTGCATTCCCGCTCATCCATCACTCCCTATGCAGCACCTCCACCTCCAGTGAGTGCTGCTTTGGCCCTCCCTGCCTCTTTCAAAACTCATTGCTCCGGGTTTATATGCCCCAGTAAGCACTGTGAGTATGCATGCCTTGGTGTACTACCTCTTAAACACTCACAGTAGAAAAGAGTAAGTAGAAGGAGGCATACTGAAAAATGAAATGAAAGGAGAGATAAAATGAAATGCCTCAGTAGCTGAAATCCAGTTTATCTACACCCTGAAATCAAGCCAAATCCTCAAAAACTCTAAAAATGACACATTAATATCTTCAATCCATTCGCTCATGTGTATATCCACTCATCTCTGACTATTTAAAATAAACATACATAATTCTTGGAAAGCTCATTAATCTAGGTCTTGTTGATACAGCTACAGCCAAAATTAATCATCTCTTCTCCAGCAAGATCGTTTTCTCCTTGTTAAATTAATTAGAGCCCATGGCTTAAAATAAAATGCACCTGGATTTTCAAAAGTATGTTATGAAAATTATAAGATTCAAACTTGGTCAGTAATTTCTCAAACAAAGGCTAGCAATTGAGATAGAAGACCTACTTGGCCTATAATATAGAGCTATTTTTTTTTTTCATGATTTCGCTCATTTTTATTCTTGTAGTTCTGAGGATGGGTGATTTGTACAGGAAAGCATGGGCTTATTTAGGCTCACAGATTTGGGTATTCAAAAGCAGGGCACCAGTGTCTGCTTGTCCTATGACGAAGGGTGCCATGACAGTATCACACAGGAAGAGGGTGAACGAGAGTGCTCAGTGGGTTAGCACCAAGGACATCCACACATCTTGTAGCCAATCCAACTCACTGTCTTGTAACCAACCTAGTCCCATAAGGCCAGACTCGTTGCCTTGATACGCAACCCAGTCTCTCCTAAAAGGCGTCCATCTGTTCCTACTGGTGGCGACATCACAATCTAAGTGTCTCCTAGACGTCCCCATGGCCTCTCAACATTGCCACACTGGGGGTTGGATTTCAACATGAGTTTGTGTGGTGACAACCCATATTTAAACCATAACAGCTCTTTCATTTTATCCATTGCTTTCAGTTAGGGTGCAAAATAGTGTGTTTCCTGACACTTCAGGACACGTACATCACTGTATCCACTCATAGTTGGCTTTTATTCGCCCTCTCCCATCCGCCTCACCTCCTCTGGTTGTCTTCCTTCTTCCCTCAAAATTGTTCCCCTTCTGAAACCATAGCAACTCTTACTCCTTGCTTGCTACTCTGTCCAGGCTCCCATCCTATCTCTCGTTTCCAGAGTACAAGGGCGCTGTCCCCGCCGCTCTCCTCTCCTCCAAGCTTTCCCACATCGTTCTGGCACACAGTTGGAATTTAGTGAGTATTTATTCTTTACAGTAGTGTTATGAGTCCCGTTTCAAGTGGACCACCCCTTTGTTAGTGGACTTCACAAGGACTCAGACTTCCAGTGGGAACACACAGTCTTTTGAACATCTGGACTAAATGCCAAGACTTCAAACTTTGGTTTGAACCATTTTCCCTGGAGATTTCAAGTTTGCCTTTCTTCTGGGTTTGTGTGTGTGTGTGTGTGTGTGTGTGTGGTTGTAGCTATTGTTCTTAAAATCTGGTGTCTGGAGCTGCTTCTCCGGACTTCACACTTCAAGTTTCAAGTAGCTTTAACCCGTTAGCAGTTGACCGGTCTTCACTGGAGAATTTGGCTTCCTCTTTTATTTTATCCATTCTGTCTCTTAAATTCCAAGTCTCAGGATCATCATTAACGGTCCTTGAGGGGGGACCAGGTATGCCTCTGAGTTTCTCTTTGTTTAGCATGAATATAATCCTTTCATCTCAGTTTTCCACAGCCCAGTCATCACAAACGCTGGCCCCATTTGCCCGCTTTCAAGAATGCCTGCTCATCCTTGGAGAATGATTGATCCTACTCGATTTTCTTTGCATAGATGAATCAGGTCATTGACTTCTGATTTCTCTTCCTGTTGCGAGAGAGAGAGAGAGAGAGAGAGAGAGAGAGAGAGAGAGAGAGAGCGCAGAGGGTCATAATAACCAACCGATGAGGAACACAGGACCAAGATTAGAGACGTTTAAAGCCCCCGGGTTGCTTTCCTCTTGTGTGTCCACTCTCTTAGGCATGCTTCCTAGCACGTTCACTTTAAGCTGACTACTTCACAAAGCGCCTTCTCACAGAGTGCACCTTCACCCTCTCCTCTCTCTTTCCCACAAGCCCTCCAGGCCTTCTTTCAACCCATACAGACAAGCAGTTCCACTTATTAGTTTGATTCAATGCCAAGTTACTTTTCTAAAACACTTTCAGCCTGCATTATAAGCCAACACTCCCACGAGAGCTGGCCTGTTTCCTTCCCACACTGATGGTGTGAGGGAGAAAAAAACACTCCACACATCAAAGAAAACTCCGACTCCTGTCTGTGATTGGTTGAGTCACAATACGGGGCGTGGCTACACAACCTGTCATTTCTTCTCCCACCCTCCTTAACCTGCAGGATGGAATAAATGATCAACAGGAAAATTAAGGAAATCAAACCCGATAAGTTAAATGAGCTTGTCTTGTCTCTCCACACACTAATCTGCATGATGAGGAGATGGGAGAAATTTCAAATCAAGATGTGAACAGTAGCCAAAACTATTAGTAGGTTGGGAAATGGGGTGCATTAAGGGTCAGATTTATAAAACAGTGCTCTTCAGCCAACCCTCTGAAATACTAAACAAAAACAACACTCAGATCCATTGAAAAGGACCGACCCAAAGCATCTGGTTTCCTTAGCTGGTGCACATAGCAGGACAAATGTTGGCAGAACATTTGATTACCATAAAAGAAAGAGCCATGTAGAAACCACATTAGAGAAGGCACAACCAAAACAAAGTCAAACATTTGAACTGTTTTGAATAGATTATGATGGAGACCTGAAAAAGGGTCTAGCCTGGATCAATGAGAAATGCAAATGAACTGGCTCAGATATACACCGGCTCCTTCTGTGATGTGATGCTTTCCCCCATCAGAGGTGAGGGGGAAGTAAATACCTGTCATCCACAGGGCTGCTCGGAGGTCCATCATCTCCACGTGACTGGTGGCTTGAGCCAGGAGTGTCGATCATTTGCAGAGGAGAGATAAGTCAATCTGATGCCAAAGTGTGCCTGCAGGTCCCCCTTCTCAACCTGCCCTACCCCCTCTCCTTTCAATGAAGAAGTGTATGGAGCAGCTGGTTTTGATCATTCTATCCATGGCAGAGACTGTGAGAAACACATTTATTTTGGTGACATGCTGCATATATATACATATACACACATATATATATACATATACACACATATATAATTGCCCATGTCTGTTCTCTAGGATGCATACATGTCTATTTTGGTGAAGGGTTGGCAATCAGGACCTCAGAGTGTCCTCTTAGGAGCCGTCAACAGAACCCTCCCTAATTCGAGTTCTTGGCAGCTGATACATCCACCCCTGGAAACCAAACGACTGGGCTTTGGAAAGCCCAGCCCATCCATCTGGATAGGTCTTTCTCAAAGGGCCCCCGACCTCCCCTGGACACCCTCCCTGCCAAGCCCCTCCTAGCATTATCGCACTACAGACTGTCGAAAACTTAATACGAGCTTGAGACTATCTGAGTGGCTCTCATTACGCTCCCAGGCCTTATCTGGAGTGAGAGCAAAGATTCCATGATTTGTGGGTTTGGAGGTTCAATGAATGGGGAAATTTTTCCCCCACTAATGTTAACAGAATCGGGGAGCGTATGAAATGAGGTTGACAGGACGGCTGGCAAGCTTGGTTATGGCTCTGATTTCCTGTCAGGGGAATGTGCGCTGCCTAATAACCTTGCTGATAGCGAGTTATTTTCATGAGGGCACTTTTGCAGGCGGTTCCTTCTCCCCAGATACCCAGGCTGCTCATGCCAGGGAAGGAGCCAGCACCACCCCCACCACTTCTGCTGCCCAGGGCCTGGGGTTGAAAAATGTGAGGCAGCTGTGAGAGATGAGAGCCAGGATCTCTCTATTTGTTTGTTTAACTAGTCTGCTGGCCTGGGTACAGTCAGGCGGTTTCCATTTACAGGATCCGCTAATTGGGTTTCAGTACCTGCCTATCTTGAGAAGCCCTAGAAGTAGGGATTGGCCATTTCATTCCAAATATGCCCTGGGACAAGGGTGGCCAGACAAAACACCTAGGAACAGGGATCTTCAGCTTTCACCTTCAGAGGAACTACCTCGTGAACAAAACACGTTCTCCGGCCCACCCTTAGGATTCTGATTCAGTGTGTCCTGGATAACAAGAAACTACATTTCTAAGAAAAGAATGATGCCACTTTTGGTGATCTGCAAATGGCCCTTTAAAGAAGGCACTGTGGTACAGGAAGGGCTGCTGGGCATCCAAAAGGTTTTCTTTTGCTTGAATCAAGCTGACGATGGGTATACCTTGGAAATTAATTTTCTCCAGGCAAGAAGAAAGGACTCTGTGGTCCCCAGGTGTGGATACTTATCCTCCTACTTTTTTCCATTGCTGATCTAAACCTATAAATCCTTCAAGGCCTGGCTCACGTCGCTTCAGAGTGTCAACCAGCTCTTCCAACAGCAGCATTAACGTCGCGTTAATCACCACTCTACTGAGCTTCAACACAGTGAGACTTGCTGTTATTCTGATGCCTTGCATGTGAGTTTCGTCATCAACCTGAGCCCTAATGCAGTTGGACAAAAGCCCTCTCAACACTCACAACGCTAGGAGTAATCACAGAATGTTCTTTCAAATGAATTTCAAAGATCAAAGCAGGGCTAAATCAGTAGTCTTTGAACACAGCGCAGGTAGCACTGGAGAGCTGTGGTCACAAAGGCGCCATCAGACCCACGCATCGCCATGTCATATTGGCTGGGCTTCCACATTTTTTGTTTGAAGTGGCTGGCACAAGATAAGAAAGAGAAACTCTGCTGTGTGGAACATTAAATGACTTACCTTTTCTGGTTATTTTTTTCCAGACAGAAAACAGTTCAAACTGTTCCCAAGGTGCTCAGAAGAGTGAATGTTACCGCCTGAAATGGATTAAAAAGTGATAGGATGGAGACTGAGTGCTGAATAGCAATGTGGGCAACGGGACGGGCTTTCCTCTCCAGACAAGTGCCATTTAACCACGGAAAGATTATAGAAGAATCACCAGCTATGACTGAGAGAAACACTAAATATGAGTGGATTATACAAGCCAATTAAAAGAAAGAGATTAGCACACTGGATAAGAAAGTAAGACTCGGCTAATGCTGTCTGCAGGAAATACCAACTGATTCAAGTGCACAGATAGGTTGAAAACGAAAGGACCAGAGCAGATATACTCAGCAAAGAGCAGCCGCGAAAGTGTGGTTACGGTCACACCCGTGAAAATGCATGACAAACTAACGATGTCCCTAAAGACAGACAGAGGAGGTCTTTAATAATCATTAAAATATCAAGGTGTAGTGATACTTACAGCTTCAGGGGACTCCACAATTTACAAATCTCAATATCCTAGCCTTCTATATAAAGAAGTAAAAAGAGAGAGAAGACTAAATCCAAAAGCAATAACAAATAGGGAAAAATAACAATTAAGAATAGAGTAGAACAGAATGCCAAAACATAGCAACAGAAGAAGAAAATTGCAGTTCATCAGACTTAAGGATTTTGAGCTAAAAATAATACCACCAAGATGACCCACAGAATTTGAGAATTTCAGATCATACATCTGATAAAAGACTTGTACTCTAAAAAAAAAAATCAAAATAAGGATCACTTACAACTCAAAAACCCATCTAAGAAGTGGACACAGGGTGAGACTGGACAGTTCTCCAAAGGAGGTATGCAAATGATTAACAAATGTATAAAAAAAAATACCCAAAATCATCAGTCAATAAGGAAATGTCAGTCAAAACCACAATGAAATACCACCTCCCGCTCACTAGGATGGCTAAACTAAAAAAGTAAGACTATAACAAGTGTTGGCAAGAATGTAGAGAATTTTTGAGCTTCCGGGCATTGTTGGTGGAAAGGCAAAATAATTTCCACTTTAAAAAAAAAAACTTTTTGTGGTTCTTCAAAAAGTTGAAGAGTTATTGCCGAAAGACATGAAAACCAATGTCAGTGTAAAAAGTTATACAAAATGTCATCATGACACACCCTGGCCAAAAGGTGTCACAGATCAGCAACACACTACCCACCACCACCCCATGCCAATGAACGGGCATCTTTCCCACTATATACAGACATACTGCAGATGGCCTCTCACTGACCTAGCTGAGACTGTCGCCACCACTGACACCTCTTTAAGGCCTGGGGAAATGACTCTTACTGATGTTCATGCCCAAGTGGTGATGGCCAACCTCACCTAGTTCTATGGTTTGGACATGCAGTGTCTCCCAAAAGGCCCATGTATCGAAATCTTGGACACAGGTACAAGCAGTGTTCAGAGGTGGCACTCAGGAGCAGTGATTGTCTCAGTGGTGCTCTGTCTTCATCAAATAATTAACCTAGTGGTGGATTCCAAGTTTGCATAGACTATTGGAAGGTGATGATACCCGTGGGGGAGGGGGAAGTGGTAATTGCAGGAATCGGGTCATGGGGGATGTGCCCTGGAAAGATACTATTTATCCTCAGCCTGTTCCAGTCACTCTCTGCTTCCTAGCCACCATGAGGTGAGCGACTCTGCTCTACCACAAGCTCTGGCCACCACACTGTTCTTACTCACCACAGACCCACAGACCCACAGCAATGGCGCAATGTGATGACTGCCTGGTACATCTGAAATTATGAACCAAGATAAATCTATCTGTCCTGCAAGTTGTTCTCCCGGGATCTGGTCACTTTGACAGAAAGTCCAACTAGCACACCTGAGCTGTAGTCCAACTGAGGAATTCTGAGGTGCTGATAGCAACACTGAGTATGGGTGCTGTGTTCCACTGTACTAGTTAGAAGTTTAATTTACTTCCTAATTTTAGCATAAGTCAAAATCTTTACAGTCCCTGCAAATGGTTTTGGACCCATCTGAAGAAACGGTATTTCTATGGCTTATATGTGTGTGTGTGTGTGTGTGTGTGTGTGTGTGTGTAATATATGTATATATATATATGTTTTATATATATTATATGGGCTTTGGCTCAATAATCATCCACACAGATGATGCATCTTGGTGCATTCTGTTTTGTTTTTGAATGATAACAAATAGTTGAAAGTTCTTTTGCAGTTTTGACAAATCTGGTCCTTAGGCTCCTACAGCTCAACTTGGCGTGATCTGGACACCAAATCTTATTGCAAGTTTTTAGTTTCATCACGTACACACATAAAGCTGACTGCCAGTGGCAGGGAAGGGGAAAGGCTGCAGACACGGAGGTTTGGGGGTAGTATTTCATGTTGTTTCCGGGTGTGTAATCTCAGAACAGAGCAGGCCCAGGCCCTCCCCTGCTCCAAGTCTACAGCAAGGCCCCTTGCAGGGCACTGGCTTTCAGGCTGGCTTCTACAATCTTACCATCTGCAATCTGTGTTGTCTTAATAGAGGAGTTCCAGGAAAGGCTTTTAACTTGGTAATGTATTAAAAACATATGCATAGGTCCTTCCATAACTGACTGCTGATCAACTGTGAGTGGCTTTCCCACAGCTTGCTATCTTAGGTGTTAATTTCCCTTTGCAGATAGAGACCAGGTATCTGTTCTTTTAACTTTGATACCATCTCTGAAGAGTAGATGTGAGAAAAAAATAAATTAATTCCAGTTTGGTTATAGAGAATGTTGCCTTTCTTGGAAATTATATTGTTAATAATAAAGCTACAAGAAGCTAACATGTATTAAGCACCTGTGTGTATCAGCTAATCTAATCCCCAAATTTAAACAAAAGCACTTTTAAGGATTGTACCATTTTAACAATTAAGAAACTCAAAGAGATTAACTAACCCATAGGTCAACTCCCAGGCTCTTTCCATTATTCAATGAATGTTTTGAATCTGAATGTTAAAACAATCATGAGACTCTGGGCAACTAGCTTTCTTCAAGGAATCTAGTATCCCAGAGCAAGCTGATGGGAACTGCAGGCTGAGGTCTCCTCTTGACCTCACAGGTTACATAAATCACACCACCCAAACTCAACTGGGTTAAAAGTAGTCACTGGGACTTGGTGGCAGAAATAAGCAGGCACCTTCATCATAAGTAACAGAAAAGCCATGGAATACAAGGAGGCTGTTAGGAAAGACGGGGTATCTTCCCCAAGGCCAAGCATCTGGGTCCCTCGAAAATTCACTCTTCAAGTATAGGAGAAGAAATTTCAAGGAAAAGCTGAGGTTTGTTTGACACTTCTTAGTTTTGGGGCTTCCCAGCCCACCCAGCTGGCAAGAAATGAGGAGGGAAGGTCTGATGGAGGAGGGGCCTACAGATAGCTTGGCCTCTGACTGTGGGTCTTAAGAAAGCTGTGGAATGTAGAGATTGGAGTTACCAGCTCACCTGACATCACTGAAGCATTGACCTAAGTGGAGAGACTTCAGGGGTCTGTGGCACTAAGCCTTCAATAGATGTCTGAAAGGTGGGATGCAGATTTTCAAAGCATGGAAGATGTCAAGCTCACGTCAATGGGCCTTTGAGGGCTTCCTGGGTGTTTATGTGGATTTTATTGTGGTGGCTGTTGTGGTTTGTGGTAGTGGTAATAAAACCTCGGGCCCATATTTGTTGAGCAAGTAGTCTACCACAAAAACACATCCCCAGCCTTTCTAAAATTCTTTGTTTTGAAACAAAGTCTCACTCAATTGTCAGGTCGGCCTTGACTGGCTTTGTAGTACAGTTAGTCTGTGAACGTTCAATCCTCCAGCCTCAGACTCCTAAAATGCTGGGATTACAGGGCTGTGCCACTATGCCCAACTAATATTATGCTTTTGATATGACATATCCCCAGGCCCAAAGTCTGCTGGGATTGTAGAGATCCACAGAAGTTTCCTAGTGAGAACTTTCTCAGGGTCCGAGAATCTGAGCTTGCTTTACCCAACGGGGCTGCATAAGTGGATGATTTGATGATGGGCGTTACCAGGTGTTTGGAAGGGTCTACACTTGACTGTGTAGTGTGCTTTGATCTAGTAAGGGGGGAATCTTTTGATCCGCCCCTTGGCATTGTTATAAAAAGCCCTTTTGAAGAGGCAGAAAGGACTGCTGGGTTTTAATCCAGGTCCTCCCGAAGCTACCTGTGTTTCTGTCTTTCTCCTCTTCGATGTCTTTCTATCTAAAAGTTTCTTATCTCTCTCTCCTCCTCATAGGAACTCTTTTAAAAGGTGGGAGTAGGTCTCCCACATGGGATGAACACTCGGTCTTCAGCGGGTGGCTCTGTGGACCAGTAATTATACCATGAGGACACTAATCCATCAATGGGTTAGGATGATGAGCGTATAACATGTATCCATTGGGATGTGGGGCCTGATGGAGGAAGTAGGGCATATCTTGTCCCTGGCTTCTTCTGGTCTGCTTCTCTGCCTCTTATCTACCATAAGGTGAAAAATTGCCAAACCATATTCTCCTACCATGTAGTCTACCTCCCATACATGGACTCATAGTCAACCGGGCCAAGGGACCATGGGCTGAGACCTCTGACACAAGAGACCAAAATAAACCCTCCCTCCCTTATCATGGGCATCTTCGGCCCAGAGACTAAAGTAATGAACACGCTGAGGCTTCCGTTCGAGGTCTAATTCAAGGTGACCAAGTTACACCAGTGCTGTGACCTTTTAAAGGGAGACAAGAAACTCCCTGCTGGAGATCACAGGAAGAAACACCACACACACACACACACACACACACACACACACACACACACACAAACATACAGCCTGCCACGTCTCACCAAAGAGGAAAAAGAGCAGCAGAGACAGCCCATATTCCATCTCTGCTTCAAGTCAATGGGGCCACCAACACTCCAGTGCTGGAAGGGAGCAAATGGCTTCTGGTGGACTCTGAGGATGAAATTAAATTCCAAAAGCTAGAATGAAAGTGTTCCAACAAGCAGAAAAGAGTGAAAAATTATGGACTCTGACTGAGAAGTTGCTAAGGGAACTTGCTGCCCCAGCAGGAAAGGACCGGCTCACAGCCAACAGAGCTCAGCAGGTAGATGCTATTGGAAAAGTAAAGCTGCTTCGTGATTATTTGCAAAAAAAGGTGAGATCTCTCCATCTAAACTCTGATGTTCTAAGATGAGATGTCCTCACACCCAGCCTTGTCTGTGGAAGTCCAAAGTCAAAGTTGTAAAGGATTAGATACCAGAGCATATGCGGACCAGGCATGGGACCAGGCTCCACACCTCCCTAGCTGACCCTGACCCTGAGCCAGTTCAGCGATTATACCACTCAGTTTCATCATTTGCAAAATGAGACTGTTAGAGGGTTCTTCTGAAGATGAACCAAGAATGCCCATGTAAAGCAATTAGCCAGCATCAGGTGAACGCTGGGTCCTTTACTGTGGCCCTGTTCTTCTCACTAACTCGGCTCAAAAACAGTCCAGGCATGGGTTGTCGTCAGCACACCTGTCTCCATTCTCCTTGTTTTCCTGTTATCATCTCTCCAGCCTCTGCTTCACCACCTCCTTGACATTCCTCCTTCTTTTCTGGCTTGTTTGGCACTGTCCCGGTCCTCCGCTTTCTCTCCTCCAGCCCCCCTCCCCAGCTGTTCTTATCCTCATCATTTTCAGTACCGTCTGTAAGCCACAGCTCCCAAATACGCAGCTCCAGCCCAGAATCAAGCCGACAGACTCACTGATGGCTTCACGTCTCCCTCGGGTGGTTCGTGGACCCCTCACACCCAACAGCTCTAAATACACGCTAAACATTCCCATGCCTGTTCTCCACCCTCCCTGCTATCCAGTCCCCAGCCCAGTCAGTTGTTTGAGCCGAAAAACTTGGAAATGACCCTTTACGCCTCTCTCCTCAACCCCCTCTCCCTCAATCCATCCCCAAGCACTCTTAGCTCTATTTTCAAAATGTTAAGTAATCATCCAGTTCTCTTCATAAGCATGCTCCCCGCAGGTTCCTACTATCCTTAACTCTCGCAGAGTGCAGAAACTTTGCAACAGATCCAGACAGGCTCCTTGGTGACATTCTATTCTTGCATACTTTTTCTGTGGTAAAATCCACATAAACATAAAATTAGCCACTGTAAAGGTTAGAATTCGGCAGCACACAACACATTCGCAATGGGGTGGGGTGGTGGTTTGAGTGTAATTGGCCCCCATAAGCCTATAGGGAGTGGCACTATTAGGAGGTGCGGCTTTGTTGGAGTAGGTGTGGCCCTGTTGGAGGAAGTGTGTCCCTGTGGAGGTGGGCTTTGAGGTCTTATATATGCTCAAGCCACGCCTAGTATCTTAGGCCACTTCCTGTTGTCTGCAAGCCAAAATGTAGGACACTCAACTCCTTCTCCAGCACCATGTCTGCTTGCCTGCCACCATGTCCCACCATGATGATAATGAACTAAACGTCTAAAAATGTAAGCCATCCCAATTAAATGTTTTTCCTTTATAAGGGTTATCCTGGTCATGGTGTCTCTTCACAGCAATAAACACCCTAAGACAGGTGGCATTATCAACACTGTCCAGTTGAACATTTTCACCACCCCAAAATGATACCTGATACCCACAAAGCAGACACTTCCCTGTTCCTTCCTCCTAGCCACAGGCAACCACTAATCTGCCTTCTGTCCCTAGAAATCTTGCTGTTATAGACACTTTGTAGAAATGGAATGCCTCGCTGTGTGGCTTGTGTGTGGCTGTTTGCTTTTTTCTGTAGCCTAATCTGTTCAAGATCCTCCTGCTGTCTCTCCCTCCATGCTTCCGCTCTTGCCTAGAACTTACGTTCACAAAGTCCCCAAAGTGATCTTCGTTTTTTTTTAAAAAAAAAAAAACTTATCTCCTATTTCAAACTTTTCATCAGTTGTTCATTGTACTTAAGACAACAGAGCAAAAAATGTGACAAAATTGTGTCTGTCTGTGTGCACAAATGCACGCCTGCCCACTTTTATGCCCATGTGTTGGTACACATACATACAGACGTGCATGAGCATGTGTACATGTGTGTGGAGGCCAGAGTCTGGTGTCAGATATTCCCTCAACCATTCCTCACTTTATTTATTGAGGCAAGGGCTGCAGCTGAACTTTGAGCCTGCCAGATTTGGCTAGTCTAGCCCAGCTTGCCTCGGGGATTCCCCCATCTCCACCTCCCAAACATGGAGATTACAGACAAGTCACCATGCCCACCCAGCTTTTATGTGGATTCTGAGGATCCAAAGTCCCACACTTATGCTGGTGTGGCAGCACTCTGTCCCCTGAACCATCTCCCAGGCCCTTTAAATGACCTTCGACAGACGTATCGCCTGACCTCTGCCTCCCTCCGCCATGACTTCGGCATCACCTTGCCCTGGTACACTTGGTCCCATCTGCTTTTTCTCAGCTTTATCGAATCCTTTTCTGGCTGTGGAACCCTCATGTGTGTACCCGCTCCTCCTCCTCATCTCTGTTTCTCTCAGAAGAACGTTTCCAGAGGCCGCCTTTGCCGCTGCACAGCACAAGTCACAAATAGTACCTGAGCCCCCGCTTGAACCTCTGTCTCCTAACGGACTGGTCTGGATGCTGAGTGAGGCCAGACCAAAGCCTGCCTTGACAGGACTGTGGTCTCAGAGACTAGCCCTGTGCCTACCATTTCACAGATGCTCAGAACGCAGATGAGCGAGTGAATAAATAAACTTCCCCGAACAGAAAGAGGTGGAGAAAGCATCTCCCCCACCTGCTATTAGAGCCTAATCCAAAGTTGTTGAGATGGATGTAAGCTCTCATTTGCCCTCATCATCGCCACTGTCATCAACAGCAGCTCCCCGCTGGCCTAATGGCGACTGCCTCGCAGCGGCCTTGGGGAAAAAAAAAACACTCTGCGGGTAATTCCAGTTTTCCTCCTCCAATTTTCACTCCAGGCAGCTTGGAACTAAAGGTTGGTAGCCCGCCCGTGGGGAGGGATTGCGGGGCAACAGAGAGACTGTGGGACCATTTCCAAGCTTCTGTCCTGTTGGCCAAGTCACCCTTTGAGCAATCATCCTCAGGCTTCGTCCCATACCCGTGTTCTTTATTGAGACAAAAAACAAAACAAAACCCTGCCTTCCAGCCTCTGCTCACGATCTCAAAAGAAGTGGAGGGGGGGGCTCAGAAGGATGGCCCCTCTTTAACAGAGACATCAAGTGAAGAGCCTCAGAAGTAATCAGTGCTCACCAACAACAGACGGGTAGCATGCATATATTCTCCCTGCAGGAGGCCGGCCTCGCCGACCACCAAGAAATCTAGACCACACCTCGAGAACATCTCTCTGGAAGGGTGTGGGCATTTCCTGCTACCTCCTCGGCTCTATTATTGTGGTCCCAGTTGAGGCCAAAGCCAGTTAAGTTAGCATCATTTTTAGGCAAGAGCAGAGTCAGCCCCACCATGGGCAGCTCACCAGGCCTGCCTCTGTCAGTTGGCACTGTCTTCCTCCTCCTCTGATGTGGTTCCCCGCCTACACATGTCTTGGTCGGAGCCCATGTGGAGCAACCAGGTCCATGAATACGAGTGCCCGAGGGTTCTAAAGCCATCAAAGGCCACAAGTGGGCTTCTAAAACAATGAGCGACCACAAATAGGATTTCAACATTCATCGGCCCTGCTCACTTCTGAAAACGAGTCCCATACCCCAAAGAATATTGAGTGGCACATCCAGCTAGTCCATAAATAAGTCTTTATTATATGTTACCCATTGCCAGGCGCTGGGCTGGGGACAGTGGATCTGATGGTGATAGAGCTACAGCCTAGTTGGCTATTAAAAAAAGAAAAAAGAAAAAGAAAGTCAGTGACTATGCATTGAGATCTTAGCTATGGTGAGGGAAGGGAAATAAGCATTGAGGGAGAGTGAACTGATGAGGTGCGGGTCAAACAGGGAAGTGTACTTACGTGGTTCATAGATATGGACACTCCAGAGCGGGACATTGAGAAGGAAGATGGACTCGGTCTGCCCACGTTGTTTCATAAGTGAGAACACCGGAGGGAGTTTGTCTTGTTGGTAGGTGAGCATGTGCATCAGAGCTTGGAAGAGAAATGTGGACCCTGGAATCACATTTGGGAGCTGAGAACACCTGTGTGCTTTTAGAAGTCCCTACCTATGCCATCATCCCTGCTGAGAGACCCACGGAGGGACCCCACTTCCTAGTTCCAGATGAATGGAACCTGAAAGCTGTGCGGGATGAAGTGAGGTATTGAAGAGGAAAGAGAAGGACAAGGTGGGAGGGGGGCATGCAGAATACCAGAGCTGAGAGACCGTAAGAAAGTAAACTACTTAGTACAGTGAGCAGGTAGCACAGGGGACACACGCCAGTGTGTGAGCAGAAAAGCCTGAAGAGGAGTCGAAGGGTGACTACAGAAGTAAGAGAAGAGAATGAAATGGGGGGAAGCAAATACTTCAAGAAAAGATAGCACCAGGTTACCTGGTGCTGGGAGGCATATCTGCAGTGTCTAGAAGAGTGTCTAGGACTAATCGAATTCAATGATGTGTTACATTGTTTGAATGTTCCTTGATTTTAGCAATAGAGCTCTTTGGTGGTCCAGAAGAAAAGAACTTTCTAGAGAAAGAGCTGGGGCCAGGGGCCAGTGTCGTGGGTTGTGAAATAAATGTAGACTAATACAATGCGTGTTGACAACACTCCAAGGTCTCAGGCTCAGTCCCAAGTTCTTGCTGAGTCCTAAAAGGGCCCTTATCTCACCCTCCACTGTCACAAGGTACCCTGGCACCACTGTCCCTTTCAAACTCAGAGACCTCATCTTCTGATCCCTCTGCCCAGAGTCTGCTCTGCAATTCCTTCTCACACATGCAGGCTCATCTGACCTGGTGTGTCCTCGGTGAAAGATGCCAACACTGTTAACCTCGGCCCAATCTCCCAACCCATTCCATTCTCACACACAGCATGGCTTCTCCCCATCTAAAGACAGGCAACAAATAATTTGTGAGGATGTTACATGATGGAGTCTCTCAACTAAAACATCAGTTTCCCCCACAAGTCTAGGCACCATGCAGGCAGGAACTGGACCTCAGACCCAAACAGTAACTGTCCACTCCACCAATATTGAAATGATGAATGAGCAAGTAAAGGACTGGGGCCATTGCTGGAAAGAGCTGTAAGATCAAGGGAGAACTTGTAATATAATAGAGACAACCGCACATTGGAATGTTCATGGGCCCAGCTCAATCGAGAGTGAGAGGAGGTGACCAAGACGGTGAAATATCCCAGGAGACAAGGATGCTGAAGGGCGGGGGAGCATCACCTTCGATGGAAGCAGGAAGTTGGAAAGGAGGGAAGAATGGGTATATCACAGGTCTAAGGACAGGATGTTGAGGAAGTGCCTGTCGGTGGGCATGTTTTCCCTGTGGAATAAGATCTAAATCTTATTTTCTCTTTATTTAAAGCAGGTCATCCCAATAGACCCTTGGGCTTCCCTTTGAAAGAGGCAAAAGAGTGTCAGCCACATAAAGAAAAGAGGTAGAAGTGGGTGGACTCCTGTTGTGTTCTAGAAGGCATTTGGGGAGTTAGATGCAGACGTTTATCGTTTTAGTTAGGTCTTTGCCAAACATGAAAAGGAGCTGCTTGGTGTTGGAGCAGTGACTCAACATTTAAGAGTCCTTCCCGCTCTTTAGAGGACCTGTTCCCTGCACCCATTTTCAGACAGGCTCACAAACACATAAAACACTAGCTCCAGAGGCTCTACCATGCTCTTCTGACCTCTGCAAGAACCCACACACAAGTGGCATACCTTCACACAAAACACACACACACAAGCACATAACTTCAAAAACAAAAGCAAATATATCTTTCTTTAAAGCAACCAATTTAAAGAACAAAATACTCTTATACCTGTTACTGCCACAAGCAAGTCCCTATTGATATTTCCCTCTCCAAGGTCAGCTAGTTTCAATCCCTTCTATTGGATATTTAATGTTTTTGTTCATATGAGTAGATGATTGTGTGTTTTTAATTCCTGGTTCTGCTGTGATTTATTTATTATTGGATTTATTAATTTGATTTATTAATATTCCATATTAAATACAGAAGTTATTTATTATCCATAGACTTCCACTGGGGCATGGTGAAAATTTAACTCTATGCTGCCACACACCTCCACCACGGCCATGCATGTCCACTCTTCCTTCTCACTCCTAGCTTTGCAAGACTACATCACAATGTTAGGTAAATTAATAGTCTGGGCTCATATCTGTGGCTAACTGGAGGCTATTTACAAAGGTGCACAGACTCTGTTTCCTTGTCTGCACATGTCCTCTGTTTCGTCTGTAGTTCATGGTTATAAGAGCTGGAGAATTAACTGCTGAGTAAACACAAGGACCTGAGTTCAAAGCCCCAGTATTCACATAAAAAGTCGGTGAAATTCCAGCTCTGAGAGATAAACACAGGAGAATCTGGGGAGTTCCCTACACAGGTTCAGTGGGAGACCCTATCTCAACAAGGTGGGATATCAGAAACTTTGGGGGTCCAGCCCCTCTAGTCTCCTTCCCAGGCGTCCGGAAGAGATGCTACCAATGCCAAGAGTAATCTGAGGGAATGAGTCTAAGTACACCAAGCTCTTTCGTCCATCCACTTTATTCCTCTGAGATAAATTCTGTCTGCACAGCTTCAATTCTGTACTCATACTTAGCTCCTCTCTGTCCCTTTTCCTCTTGTCGTATCCTAGTTCTAACTAAGCTCCTTTTGCCTCGTCCTTATCTTCATCTCCATTTCTCTCCACCTTAGTTCCTTCCCACTCCTCTCCTGGAACTGGTCTACCACCTCACCAGCAGTCACTCTCACAATACAACTCAAGGCTTCCAAGGTCCCCACAAGAGCAGTGAGTCAGCTTCATTTGCAACCCAAAAGGGGGGGTGAATAAAAGAGGTGGGGTCAGATGGGGCCTGGAATAAGTCAGAAAGGGAGTTTATGTGTTCAAAATATATTCTTATAAGTGGTTAGGTGAAACATTACGAGTTTATCATAAATTTCTTCAAACTACAATCTTACAAGTGATTAGGTTAAAGAGTCTATAAGTCACTAGAATGTAACTGCCTCTCTATTTCTAAGTCACAGTTTACTGGCAGGGTACGATAACTCTGCTCAGAGCCTGGAAACCTGCCTCATAACTACACTGCACCTGGTATGCAAAAGCCCTTTTGTTCTGAGTCAATTGCTCTGGAATGCCACTTGGGCTGTGAGAGAAAGGAGGGTCTGAGCTTCATTTGCACAAGAAACAAAGCTATGCATCTAAGTCCTAGGCCTAGGGGACAATAAGGGTGTTTACCTTAATTCAGCTCAGCAGTTGGTCTGAAAAGTTTATTCTGTCTGCCATTTTGATCTAGGATGCTTGAGTGGTATTTCAGATAAATACGTTATTAGTATGAGAGGCACACATGAAATTCATAGCAGGAAAACAGCTGATATATTAAAAGCCAAATAACACCAAATACTCCTTGAGATTTGGGTTCCTCTAGAAGAATTCCTTGATTCTTCCAGGTATAGCTTTATCATATACAGCTGAATTTCTACTTCATATTCCTGTGGCTCGTAGCTGTGGGGAACTTAGAAGGTGGCACTCAGTATCAATCTCTGGCCTCACAAATACACACACATGCATCACATGTGTCCACCCACTCACACACATACAAATGAATCACATATGTTACCTTTTTGTTAGCCATATTGCCACTACTCACACAACCCAGATTTACTTCCTCGTGAATTGTTTAATACAACAGAGAGAACCCTCAATTTTACCTTGTTAGGTAAGTCACTTCTGGGTCCTCCTGACCTACACCGGCTTGGCCTCGGTTGTTCCAGCCAGGAAGCAAAGCTTGCACTATAACTCTAGCATGATTCTCTCTGGTTTGTTGAGCTTTCTATTACCTGTCTCCCTCACCTCCCTCTTAATTCACATACTAGTTTAATGGGGCACATCCCCCAGTAGCTCCCTGGAAATAGCATATGGAAAATAAAATGACTGAGATACTACATGACATAAGATGTGGATCGCACAGTACCAGATTCAAAGAAAATTCAGGTGTACAATCATTCCAGTAAATGCAAAAAGGACACACAAATTCATGGTTCAAAAACTCATTGAAGAATTCTTCACAGTAATCAAAAAGCAGAAGAAACTGGGTATTCATAAGCAGTTGAATGTAAACAAACTGTTGCATATATATACATATATATTTATATATACATATATACATATGTGTATATATATACATATATATTCAAACTGTTGCATATAGTAGTCCTGCATATATATATATCCAGGACTACTATACAGCAACAACAACAAAAAAGAATAAAATTAAATAAAGAAATGAAATGAAGTTTTGGTACATGCTATATGGAAAAACTTCGAAAATTTTGTGTTCCATAAAATGATCCAGTAACAAAACCATGTTGTGTGATTTCATATATATCTGAAAAATCTTGAGTAGGCAATGGAATAATGGAAAGTAGATTAAATTACCAAGGCCTGGAAGGAAAAGTAAAGGAAGTAGTGAAAAGCTTTGGAAATGGTGACGGTGGCAGCATTGTGAAGTCACTGTCACTGAATCTTAACTTTAGAAGGATTGAAAGGTAAATGGAAGCCTGAGGAGATGGTTCAATGGACTTCCAGGGGACCCAGGTTCAATTCCTATTATGACATGGCAGCCCACAACTGTCTATAGCTCCATTCAAGGGGATCCAACCCCTCTTCTGGCCTCTACTGGCACCGAGCATGTAAATGGTCCACTGACATCCAAGCAGCTAAAACACCCATACATCTAAGATTAAAAAAAAAAATTAAATTAAAAATATGTTAAGACAAATCTGTATTTCACCCATACACAAACTCTCTCTCTCTCTCTACACACACACACACACACACACACACACACACACACACACACATCCACAATAGAATTTTTCAAGAGTTAAAAACTCTCAGGAAATTAGAAATAGGGGAAATATCTTCGTGTGTGTGTGTGTGTGTGTGTGTGTGTGTGTGTGTATGTGTGTGTGTGTGTGGTGTATGTGTGTATGAATACATATATGTGTGGGTGTGCATGCCCTGGTGTGCATATGCTGAGGCAGGAAGAAGATAGCAAGTGTCTCTTCTATTGCTGTCCAACTTCTTTGGCGGGAGAGGAGAGTCTCACTGTGTAGCTCTGGTGGTCCTGGAACTCACAGAGATCCCCCTGCCTCTGGCGCTCAAATGCTGGAGTTAAAGGCGTGCACCACTACATCCAGCTTCAGGCTTATTTTTTGAGACAGGGTCTCTCACCGAGCCTGAAGCGCTGCATCTCAGCCAGACTGGCTGCCCGGTGAACTCCTGGGATCTCACTGTGTCTGCCTCACAACACTGGCGTCACGACACAGGCACACATGGCCGGGCTCAGATTTCATTTGGGTGCTGGAAATTCCTGCTCCGGTCCTATTGCTTACACAGCAAGCATCCTTACCCACTGAGCCATCTCCCCAACCCTGAGCAAATATCTTCATCCTGATCAAGAATGTCTATTAAGCAACAGCCTGAGAATGTCATCCTAAAGGGGAAAACATTCAAATAACTCAAGGTGGCCTGCTCTCATTTTTGAGCCGCACAGTACTGATGGCCCTAGAAGAAGGGGATGCGGGGGCGGGAGAGGGGAGGGGAAGGGGAAGAGAGGGCCTGGCAAGAAGGAGCAAGAGGAGAGAGTGAGGGTGTGAATATGAACAAGGTACAATGATGTATATCTATGACAATGTCAGAATGAAACCCATTGTTTTGTCCAACTAAAGTAATTGGTTTTTAAAGAAGGAGGAGGAAGAGGAAAGGAAGGAAAAAATAAAACTGTCATTATTTTCAGATGATGTCACTTTGCACAGAAAAGAAAAAGAAGGGCCTCTGAGCAAATTATAACAAACTAAAAAAAAAAGCACAAGTTCCCTTCATTTCTTTGTACTGGGATAAACATTCAGAAAGTGAAATTAAATAGGAAATGGTGGTTGAGAAAGATAGCGAGAACCGTAAAAAGACATTCTTGACCTCTCCAGAGATAATTACGGCATAATATTAATAGGAAATAACATAATCCAAG
Source organism: Peromyscus nudipes (assembly GCA_902168325.1). Taxonomy (NCBI): domain Eukaryota; kingdom Metazoa; phylum Chordata; class Mammalia; order Rodentia; family Cricetidae; genus Peromyscus; species Peromyscus nudipes. The sequence goes on from CABHPH010106337.1 coordinate 34,166, forward strand.
TTAATTGGAGGGTTCAGCACGACGCAAATAAGAAGACAGCAGCAGGTACATGCATCCCTCCGTTTCCCTCAAATGCTAATGTGTTTTCATGGCGCTCAATGAAGCTGATTCTAAAATTCACTTAAAATAGTGAAAGGGAAAAACTTAGCCAGGGTGAGCATCGAGGGAAGACTCGCTCCACCAGAAAACATGCCTTTTTGTGAAACTGCAGTAATTAAGACAGGCTGGTCCTGGCACGGGGACAGGCAAACAGACCATGGGCTAGAATAGAGAGCTCAAAACAGACCCTCACGTGATTGAACTGTGGTATATGACAGACACGGCCTTCCAGATCAGTGGGAAAATAAATACAGCTGGGTAAAAAAGGTTATCCATACAGAAAAATATGAAACTGGATCCCCACATCACACCATACACCAAAATTCCTTCCAGATGCATCAAGGGCTCAACTACCAAAAAATAAAGAACTTTAAAACTCTCAGCAAAACTCAGAGGCAAATATCTTTTAGACTTTGAAATAGAATAGGATTTCTGAAACTAAGAAGTACTATTTTAAAAACTGACAAGTTTGCCCAGGCCCAAATTTAGGACTTCTATTTGTAAAAAGAAAATGAAGACGGGCTGAAGTGGAGAGGGATGGACCATCAATGTCATCGCTGCTGGACAGCTGCGGGGAGCCGCTCTGGACCAGCATTCTACCCCAGTGTAATGCTATCCGAGACTCTTGCCCCAGCACACCTGGAGACACCTACAAGCAGGCCCAGAGAAACAGTATTCCAGCAGTGAGGTCTGGAAGCAGCCCAGACGCCCATCAACAAGAAAGCACCTGAATAAGCGAAGCTCCATTCTCACCTCGGCGGGACGTAACTGAGCAATCATCGGGAACAGACCGCAGCTATGCTCAGCAGAATATGGATAAGTCCTGAGGAAAGAAAGGAAAGGAAGAAATAAAAATAGAAAAAGAATAAATAAATAAAAATTTTTTAAAAAAGAAATAAAAATAGAAAAAGACTACACCCTGAATAGCTATGGCGATCATGATATACTTTTCAGGAAGTAATACAACACCTTTAAAAATAAAAGTTACTATACAGGAATATAATTGGATAAGGAAGATAAGCTTATGCCACTTATTTATGTCAACTCAATCCAGTTCAACTGGAAACTGAAACTTCCCAGAATTATTTCCTTTCACAGTTCTGAGTTCGCAAGGCCACAGAAGACCTTTTTGTACAGTAATTGAAAGATATCTCCACTCTGTGTTCAGAAGGTGGGGTGCCAGAGGACCGATCGTCATCACATGCACGTAGTTACTACTCCGCTAGCTAACCAAGGTCAAGGGCATCAGGTAGCTCCAAAGCAGCTCTGTGTTCTCATTCAGCAACTCCTGACTCTGGCTCAGTGAGTGCAGCTCCTAGGCCAGCAGCTGCGCCCTCAGCTCTGGCAGCTCCCCCCCCTCCTTCAGCCTCTTCAATACCAAGGCTGGGACCAGTAACCAAACAGACAATAGTCATGTAATTGTTAACTGACTATATCCTCCCTGACAGACTGCCTCTACTAGCAGATCCTTACACAGCTGCTCTAACCTTATAGAAAGGTCTTTTTTCCAGCTTCTCTACAGATCTAGTCCTTCCCATTATCTGGCATTTCTAAAAATTTGCACCATCCGTCCAATATTTGCAATGAATTTCCAGGAGAATTTTTCCAAAGCTTTCTTCTGTTGTTTATATCTAGATTATATGGTACCTGGCACACCTGTGTACACACACCTGGTATCCGGCACACCTGGAAACCGTTGCCCCCGACCTGTATGTAGCTTTAAGGAGAGGAGTCATCTCTCCACACTTCAGTTTCCTCATCCACAAAATGAGAAGACTGGAGATTATTTTCTAGTTTCCACTTTATGACATGAGTCAATGATTCGATTTGGGCCAAGTTGTTGGTCAGACAATGGAAACCCCACAAAGCGCATTCCTCTAACCTAACTTACAAGCTCCACTCTCGGCCAATGTATAGCCTCCTACAAATGTTAAAAAGACGTTGACAAGAACGGAAAAGGTGGAACACAGAGAAGAGAGCCTAGATTTTCCTGCACCCCTACATGGAAGCAATCATGTGCACGCATGCGCGCACGCACACGCACCCTGATTCAGGGGGAAAGGGTTCTCCCTTTCTCCAAAGGAATTCTTGACAGGCAAAGCCAGGTTGCCCACAGAATTTCCGTCATGCTGAATCCCCAGTCCATACGAAACTGAATTTCCCCTCTCACTCCTGTGACCATTAGCCCTGGAAGGAGAGAGGGAGAGAACAGCCCATTGTTCTCCTCCCGCATGGATTCAGAAGACAAATGCCAAAAGCGGGGAAAAAAAGATGGAGCTGCGGTCAGCTATCAGCTCCCAGCTAATGAATGATACAGTTGAGCAAATGCAGCAATGTTGCGGAAAAAGTAGCAGACTTTGGGCCGACTCTCCGCAAAGTTAGGATGATTTCCCAAGACGTCCAGGGTGGAGCAGAGATGCATCTGATAAAGTGCGGGGCACGCACGCGTGGAGCCGCGGGAAGAAAGCAACTGACTGCAGCTGTCGGGGTGATTTGGCAGCCCACGACTTTTTGGACAAATCTAAACAAATCACCATCCCTGGCTTCCTGATGCCTTCAAGAAAGTCCTGTAATGACTGCTCCGTGCTGGCCTCCCAGACAGGAGTGAGGGGGAAAAAATGCAGATCCTGCAAGTTTGGGGGCCTTTCCTGGGGCATCTGCTCAAAGCAGCAGCTGCCAGTCTCCCACAGTTCTGGCTGTTTCTGCAAAATTCAACTTTTCATTAACTAATCATACATTCGCAAGTCTTCCTACTGTGCCCACAACCAGCTCAGTGGGCACCAAAGCCCCTGTTCTCTCCAAAGGACAGTCATATGGACTCCAGCACCCAACAGGTAGCTCCAGACAGGACAGCTGGAATTTGCCCCTGCCCACCTAGCCAGGCCTCTCCAGCTCCCTTCCCAGGGCTGGAGGGCGCCGTGCACATAGCCATCTCTTAGAGACATATGTCCAGCCCTGAGTCCCAGAGGCTACCCTACCCCATCCCACTCCCCTTTCTCCCATATCTCTGCTGTGGCAACCATAGTTACCTGATTAGACGTGTTTTACAGGAGCTGATAGATGAGCCTGCCCATTTCAATCTAGAGCAAGAGATGAAATAGAAGAGAAATTCTACCGTCGAAATCCCTGCCTCTCAAAAGAAATAAAATATAAGCAAATAAACCTTCCTGCTTCTTGGCCCCAGCAGCGTTTCTGTGAGAAGCTCTGCAGCAGGCAGTGATAGGAAAACCTCACCTGGCCTCTGGAGAGACAGCTGGGTCCCTTCAGAGGGAGTGGGGAGCCCAGTTAGGATGCTGGAGCCTAGGGGAAGTGGACAAGGAGAGAGTGGAGACCTGCCCTCTCATTCAGCATAGTTGGGGACTGGCAGGGATAAGGAAGTGGCCAAAACAGCCCAGGTACCCTAGCCAAGGGGACAAGAACTCCTTCTAGAAAGCCAGTTCCCTGTGGCTTGGTAGAGGGGAGTGCTATCATTTGAGCAGGCTCCCGGAAGCTTCCTGTTCTGGGAACTTGGTCCCCAGTGTGACATTGTTGGGAGGTGGTGCAATCTTTCTCGGGCAGGGAGGGTGGATGACGGGAGGTGACTAAGGACATCGCCCTCAGATGAGATATTTTTCGTAAGTATGATAATCGTACTTATTTTGGAATGGCAGTGTTGTTCCTATGCACTCGCACAATGTGCGCCAGTCTGGGGGTAATTAGTGCTTTTGTCTCCTCATAATCTCTTGGTAGTCGCAGTCTTTTGACTTCTCTTCCACATCTTCATAAAATGTACAATGAGTTATTGTCAACTGAAGCCTCCCTTCTGGGACATTCTTCCTGTCTAGCAGTGCCCAGTGTCTGACTCCCTCTGTCCCCACGCCACCACCCTGCCCCATCGGAGCCTCCAGCAGCTACTATTCTATTATTGTACTTTAACATTGATTTACTTAGCTTTACAGGAGAGATCACGTCTTTCTGTGTCTGGCTTATCCCACCTACTGTAAGATCGCCCTAATCCATTAATTTTTGTCAAAAATGACAGAGTGCATTGTTCTGGCTGAATGATGCTTCATTGCGTGTGAGTGTGTGAATATGTGTGCACAAGCACGTGTTCTTTATCCATCCATCTACCAGTTGTCCTGTAGGTTCATCCCATGTCTTGGCTATTGTGGAAAGTGCTGCATCAAACCCGGGAGGGCAGATGGTCCTGATGTGGGGATTCTGTTTTCTTTGGGCACATCCCCAGAAGTGGGACAATGGATGGTACAGTAGATACAGCTTTCATCTTTGGAAGCATTTCTCATTACTATCCTCTAGAATAGCTGTGGTCATTCACACCCCACCAGCAGTGTTTGAGTTCTCTGTTCCCCATGTCCCTGACAGCACTCTTCATCCTTTGCTGGTATGACACTAGCCATCCTGACTGGGGTGAGGCGAGATCTCTGTAACTTTGATTTGTATTGCTAAAGAGTAGTAGTAGGATTCCTGTGGGGCTCCACTCGACTCTCATGAGAGTTGGTTGACTCAAAGTGAGCCCACACCACTAGCAAGGTCTTCTTCTGCACACCGCTGACTCCTTTCTCCCTTCTCCACAGTGTTGTGGTATGCCAGGGCAACTTCCACCAGGGACCAAGCAGACGCAGCTGTCGGGTCTTAGACTTCCAGCATCTGAAACTATGGACTAAGTGAACCTTTCCTGCCCTGTAAAGCACCCAGAATCAAGTATTCTGCTCCCAAGAAACAGAATATGAGCCAATACAAGGGAGGGGGAAGGGGAGGAGTGAGAAGGAGGGGGCAGGTTCTCTACATGGTGGTTGTAAGTCAACACACTCACGGGAGAAACAGCAAACACCTAGTTTGTTACCACATGCACAGCGGGTGCTTCATAAAACCTTGTTGATGGTAGAGCTGTGACTTCTTAGGGAACCAGCCAGTGAAATAAGCAGCGGGTTACGAGCGTCATTTGAGAAACAATGGAAAAAGTCTCTTGCCGCACATCTCTCTCCTCCCGGGATTGCCCAAGTGTTGGAAATTTCCAGATTCCTTTTCTGGGGTAATGGAGTAATGAGCACTTTGTTGAAAGGCAAACGCTGTCTAGTGAGGATAACTGATGAAGGTACCATGGTCTATCATTCATCCAGGATGGCAGACAGGATTCGACTCAGCAACCAGCACTGAGACTCACAGGGCGGCTGCTGGAGGTCTATCCTCAGAGGCCCTGAGACCACACCTAGCCCAGAAGAAAGCAATACTGTGGGAAATGCTTGTGCTGCCGCAGGTGTGGAAAGGGGTAGGAGACAAGGGTTGCCACACACCTTGAGTTCTTTGTACACAGAAGCCTCAACATAGAAGAGGCGTCTACAGGAATACAAGCCAGAGGAATGGTCCAAAACTTGAGAGTTTTGTCTGAAAATCAAGTTGGGGAGCACATAGCTGGTGAGCAGCATAAAGACACTAGGAACCCCC
>CABHPH010106344.1:0-10776 GCA_902168325.1 Peromyscus nudipes
ATTCTTATTTACCCATATGCTGTCCTTCCCTGCCCTCACATCACTGGTCCCCTGTCTCCTGCAACAACCCTGCTTGCATGTCACATATATTCTATCACTGTCTCCTTTTCCCTGCCCCCTATTCCTTTAGAACACTTTCTCCTATCTCCTTTCTTCTTGTAGGCCTACAGACTAAATTAAAAAGTTCCTTGTGTTATTAAAAATAAGCCAGGAGAAGAAAGATCTGTAAGAATCCAACATGCCCACTCATAGCCTATAAGATATTGCATGAGAAATGTCACAAACAAACACGTTTACTTTGATGACTTGATCACTTGGGGAACTGGATCAAGGGCAAGTATTCTTACTTAAGGTGGTTCTAGGATTCATTTTCTGACCCTAGTTCCAGAGTATCTAGAGGGGTGTCTGGGTCCCTGTCATACATGCACAAGCTAAATGTACCTACATGTGTGATCTCTGCAAGGGAAACAGACAGTGTTTAAGGTACAGAAGAGAAAAAAAAAGACTGTATTTCAGATCTGTGTTTCTATTTGTCCCATATAAGTATGGAACTTATTATTAATTAGGAACTTGACTCTTCCTTTTTATAATAAGAAAAGAGAACCCCCCCTGCCGCCCCCACAACCCCATTTCCTGAGCAGGCATTTTGGATAATGTCATCGTGAGTTCTCACATTGAAATATACACAAATGATTTTCAAACCTAAATGGGTTTTTTGCCAGATTTTTAACCCATGAGTGTCTTTCTCTCGAGGGTCATCTCTGGAATACAATCTGCAAGGAAGTGTCTCTAACATCTGATTTCTGTAGAATGCTAACACAATCCATGCTCCAAGTATCATAGCTTCCTCCTATCACACAGAGGGAAAATATTCTCTCTCTACTCCAGATAAAGCCAATCAGCTGACCCAGTGTCACAGTTACCAGGTGAATATTCAGCAAGAATATAATAAAAATGGTGTTGTTGAGCCCTCTTTTTAAAGGGCTTACTGTGGATTTTCTTGAGAAAATGCCTACAATGGGCGGTTGGCTTTCTTGGCTATATGAAGTGGGCATTCTCTTTGCCTTAGCCATCTCTTAACATATTGCCTGCAGTGTGCCACGTATTCCGGCTGGATGCTTATTCAATATCAAAACTGTTTTTTCATCTTTTTCTGCATTTGTGGGGTAGTTTTCACTGCTAGAGTGGGATTTTGCTCTCCATTTTATCCTTCTGCTCTAGGAGAAACTACCTATGCACCCACTCTACACAAGCCAGCCCATGAACTCCATGAAAACCAGCCTCAAGCTTTTGATTTTGGATCTCTCCAGTGTCTACATATTGACCAACATACAGGACACACATTTTTTTGTGGAGTAGGGGAATGATAGGCGGCCTCACTATGTGTCTGGGCTGGCCTGTAACTTATTGTACAGTCCAGGATAGCTTCAAACTTGTGATCCTCCTCTTCAACCTCACAAGTACTGAAGTTACAGCTGTGTGCCACTGGGTCTTAGCACACATGTAATGGAGTATCAAAAATAGGTAGTGGCCGGGCGGTGGTGGCGCACGCCTTTCATCCCAGCACTCGGGAGGCAGAGGCAGGTGGATCTTTGTGAGTTCGAGGCCAGCCTGGTCTACATAGTGAGTTCCAGGAAAGGCGCAAAGCTACACAGAGAAACCCTGTCTCGAAAAACCGAAAAATAGGTAGTGATGACGTGAATATATGGATAAATGGGTGAGAACAGCAGATTACACTCTATATTAGAAGAATACATTTGGACTTTATCCTGAAGGAAGGAACCTTTACGTACACACTACTTATGGTTGGCTTATGCTGGGTTAACCTTAATTCTAGGTGTCATCAGATGTCTTGGGATGTATGTAAAACCCAGTGGCCTTGGTGTGTCTCCACCCTGCTACTAAAAGATGATAACAGAGAGAGGAGAATCTCAGAAACTAAACTCAGAAGAACACAACTAAATTTGGATTGATTGACTGCCTCTGATCTGGTTCTCTATAAAAATGCTAACGAGGAGAATCTGGAAGGCAGAGTTTGCTCTGAGTTCCCAGACTGCTGGCTCTCAAGAAAGCACCATTTTTTCAGCTCCTGGGCTTTGTCTATGTGACAGGCAAACATGGGTGTGACGGTCCACTGTGGCAACTAGACATACTAGATAGCTCACCGTCAGACAGATGAACTGACAAGAAGCAGTGGGGAAGACCCATCAAAGGAGCGTGGATGTCTAGATATCACCAAACACTGGAATGCCACAGGCAGTATCTTCATAAAATGGCAAAGACCTACAGATATCCAGTTTGCCTTCCTTGCACTCCCCTGTCGTCTAAATGGTCCCCAAGCCTGAATCCTTCTAGAGAAACGAGGGCCATGCTGGGATCTAGTAGAATTCTTCATTGCTGGAATGGAGCCTCGGCTCTCCTTCTCCTTACCTTTTTGCCTTCTGTCCCTTCTCTCCCTGGCTTTCCTGGGAGCCCTTTGTCCCCTTTGAAACCTGGAAGACCTGGGAGGCCTGGGGGACCAGGAGGGCAGTCGTTGCACACATCCTTAGAGAAGAAAAAGAAACTTAAGTAAGTAATATAGCTACTTACAAGACAAAGTAGCCCCAGGTCCTACCCCTCTAGGTGGTATTTGGTTATAAATGCCAACAAAGATGGAAAAACAAATTGATGGTTTGTCATGGCCCAGGCACTTTTGTGTCCAAATTTATTTCAGCACAAACACATCTGGATTGTTACCCCATTTTTTTTCTTGAGTTCTAGCCAGTCACCTGGCTAGAAGTATGGCCTGAGAAAATGATGTCAAAATGCATATAAAAATGCCTGTGGGCATGAACAAAAATATTAAGAGTGCACATTGAAGGCAAACATTTAGTGTTACTAGAAATAGAATGCTCTGCCCTGAGGACAGATTCAAACAAAGCTGGGAAGGACAATCTCTGTGGTGTGCCTTCCTAAGGAAGGAGAACAAAGGGGGCCGCAGGCACCTAGCACAGTGTGTCCTGGCTGTGACACAAAGCCTTGCTCTGACCGTGCTTAGCACTGTTCTTTTCCCAGGACAGGCATTCAATAAATGTTCCTAGGAGCTCAGCTTTGTTCTTCAAGACAGGCAAATGCTGTTCCAGGAGTAAATGTAAGCTTTTACACCCGTCTGTGTCACCTCTAGATCTGAAAAGTTCACAGCATGCTAAGTACCAAGTCAGTAGACTACGCTCGAGCAACCTCCAACACTCCTCTCTTGGATTACCTCCTCCTAAGCTCTTCTATCCATTCTCCCATCCTCCCCCCATCTCTCCTCTTATAGTAAAGTTAAATAAGATAGCACAAAGAAACACTAAGAAAATTGTGAGACCAGGTAGACAATGCCCAGGACATTCAGCCATTGTTATTTGCCCACTATTTGTTTAGAGGAAGCACTCTTATAAAAGATACTTGCAAAGCCTCTGGTCTGCTGGATGCTGCGCTGAGCTTTGAGACCACTACCTGCATGAACCTGAAGGTTGATAGGTGTTAACCAATGCAAAGTAAATGCACTAGCTAAGGTCGACTGAGGGCTCTGCATAGAAGGGTGAATAAAAACATGTAGCCACTCTGTGGGTTCATACTCAGTGACCTACAGTCTAAAGGAATTCCAAATTCACCTGGGTTGATCTCTAATTTCAGAATGTAGTTTTTCTGTTATAAAAACAAGCTCTCCTTTCTCTTGCTTCTCTCCTATGTCATCTTCAAGTATACTTTATGCATCTTCTACTCTAAGTTTCCCTGATGGCATCTGGACAGGGAAAGCTCACCATGCTCCCATGGACTTGTCTACTGGGTAGTTCAACTGTAACTCCATTCTCTCCCCACAAAGTAGAGAGTGGAACAGTCTTGATCCTCACAGGGTCAGTTCATAACAAATGGTCTTTCATGGTGCTGAGTTTAATAAATGAAACAAAAGACCCAGCCAACTGCCTAACAACGAACCAACTAATCAACCACTTGACTTCTTCATGTCTTGTTCCATCATCTTTCAGTATGCTGTTTGAGAAACTGACTACTTGGAAGGACTAATTGTTAGAGTATATGAAGCAAGGATGAGTGGGATAGAATGGAGCAAACTACATGTTCCCGAGTTTCATTCTTTCTTTTAAAATTAGAAGAGCAGAGAAGAACTGGGCTCTCTATTATCGTACTTTTAAATGAGATGCATCGATGGACCACTGCAACAATGGATGGATGTACAGATGGATGGCTAGAGGTGTCTGTTGGCAGATGGATACAAGGGTAGGTGGATGACTGGAAGATATAGATAGGTGGGTGGATAGATGGCTGGTGGATGATACTTCAATGAATAAGTATATGGGTGAATGGAGAGAGAGAGGGGGAAGGAAGGGAGGAAGGGAGGGGGAAGGAAAGAAGGGAGGGAGGGAGGGAGGGAGGGGGAAGGAAAGAAGGGAGGGAGGGAGGGAGGGAGGGAGGTGGGAGGGATCTATAAGTGAGAATGAAACTAGCCTGATGACAAGAATTCAAGCCACTAAGACTTTTTCTGGACTTGGAAATATAAAATGCTTACCACATTTTGTTCCCAGAAAAGCTTTCAGCTCAGGTCTTTCCTAGTTGTAGGCTATGCAAGACTGTTCCCTGAAGATCAGAGCTATCTGTAGTCCCAGCTGTTCCAGTGTGAAGACTAGACTCAACCTACTTGACCAGTCTAGAATACCAGTCAGCACAAACTGAAAGGAGCACCACCTATAGTCCTACTGATGCTCTTCTTGGCTGTTGACACCCTGGAACCCCAATTTCTCTAGATTCTACAATCTAGAGGGGTCGAGGACATCAGAAGAACATCGCCCACATAATCAACTAAGCAGGGCTCATAAGGGCTCAAGACTGAAGCGACAATCACGGAGCCTGCATGGGTCTGTGCTAGGTCCTCTGCATACAGGCTATGATTGTTTAGCTTGGGGTTTTTGTGGGACTAGTAACAGTGGGAGTGGGAGATGTCTCTGACTCTTTTGGTTGCTCTTAGGACCCTTTTCCTCCTACTGGGCTGTCTTGTACTGACTTGATATGAGGGTTTGTGCCTAGTATTATTGCATCTTTTTATGCCACGTTCAGTTGATATCCCTGGGAGGCCCACTCTTTTCTGAAGGGAAATGGAGGAGCAATGGATCTGGGGGAGGGGAGGGAACTCAGAGGAGTGGAGGGAGAGGAGGTTGTGGTCAGGACGTATTGTATGAGAAAAGAATAAGAATAAAAAAGAAACCAAATATATTTTTAAAAACAAATAAAAAAGAATGGAAAATGTCCAACATTTCATCAGGCACAGAATGAAAGCACAATATAGTCTAGTCACTATATATGTGTGTGCTTTATTATTTTACAGCCTAAATCTGATGTCTTGCTCCATTTATAGACTCATCCATGCCTCAACCTCCTATTCTATAAAAGGAAGTCAGTAATGGAACACTGCCCAAGAATTTAGCGGAGGAGGTAGATAAGTAAGATTTATAAATGGAGTCATTTCATTAAGACACCCTGACGTTGGCCTCCCAGGGCACAGATCTCACTACAAAAGTCCATCTCATAGGGAGGGTCTTAGATGAACCTTCTACCTAGGCAGTGGGAGGTGGTACCTTCTGAGTGCCCAGTCACCTGGACTAGATTGTCAGATGTTAACCTATAGCATCACAGTGGCAGTAGACTCCAAAATCAGAAAGCTAAAGATGGCCCAGCTCCAGCCAAATCCAGTAGAATAGGCTGGAGTCTACAGTTTTCCATCACAGTGCAGCTTCCCTGACCACAAGTGCTCACGTTTCTCTGAGTTTTTGGATGCCCAGATGAGCACAACTGCATCCTTCAGAGCAGCTGGGGAATCAACACGGGATTAATGTCTGTCTCAGTGCTCTCTCTGGCACTGAGGTGTGAGGTTTGACCCTTGCAGCTGCATCCTCTCCTGTGTCATTAGCATACCCATCAGGATATCTTAAGTTTTAAATCCTGAGAAGTGGCAGCTGATACAAATCCAGGTCCTCACAGAACCTGAAAACTATGAAGAATTATCTAAGCTAATAAAGCCTTTAATAAAGAAGAGATCAACTCAAAGAACAACTATTTCTTATAATCTCCTTGATGTTTTTAAAAAAAACTGTCAATAAAAATCTATAAAGATTAGTCTACTCTTCATATTTTAATAAAGTTTGATTTTCCATTAATACATCTCAATGTATAAGAAGATTGAAAGCCTCAAGCTTATAAGGTTATTTGGGGGTTTTTGTTTTTTGTTTTTCCATTTGGGTTCATACGTTAACCAGAGACCTGCTGCTACATCCAGTGGCTTTTAGAATACAAGAAGATGAGGCCTACAGTCATGTGAAATACAGCGCCATGACAAAGGGTGGAGAAGAGCCAGCCAAGGGCTCTCCACTCCCACCACCATGACCACAGTGTTTCCTTCTGAATAGAAATCCAAAGCTGCTGTAGCCCTGCCCAACTATTCACCAGTCAAAACTCAAGGCCCTGAAGCAAAGCGCCTGGGCACCTCCACAATTCAGCCTCCAGGTGTGACTCTGGCCAGATCCCACTTTATTCTGGTCCAGCTATGATAAGCACTTTATACCTCTCAGAAAAAAAAAGAAGAAAAAAACATCATTCTAGAAAGGGGATAAGTACCCCATCAAGTCAGGATTGTGAAGGCTGCAGGACCCAGCATCTGTCCTTACTTCCATGGGCCTGTGCTTCTATTCTTGAACCAGCAGGATTCAGAAACCAACTGTTTGGCTCTGCCTCCTGTCATTTTCCAAACAGAAGACGTTCTTATATAAGCCAAGTCCAGTCATTGACTACGAACACTGGATTCTGTTTCTGAGACAATGTATTCTATCCATTGACCCTAATTGTATGTCTGGTTTCATATATGCAAAGCAGTAACATGAATCATACCTACCTTGTGGAATCTAAAACTGAATAAACAATGTTCATCAGGCATTTCAACATTACCCTGTGCAGAACTTTCTGCTCCATGTCTGTACTGCCCCATAAAGTAGCTCCCAACTCCATGGGGACACTAGGTACTTGTAAAGTGCCTAGTATGGCCATGGACCTTAATTGTATTAGGTAGATGCATGTGGGTGCTGGAGTGATGCCTCAGCAGTTAAGAGCACTGATTAGTCTTCTAGAAGACCCAGTCCGATTTCCAGCATCTACATGGTGGCTCACAATCATCTATAACTCCAGTTCCAGGGGATCCTCTTCTGGCCTCTGTGGTCACTGCACATACATAGTGCACATTAATACGTGCAGGCAAAATACTCATACACATAAAACAAAAATAAGTAAATCTTTGATGTATGTGGTTGCTTGCTGCCATATTGGATCACGTGGATTTAGCAAACACTGGTCACACAACGGTTTCATAGCAGATGTTGCTGGGGCTGTTCTTAACACTATAGGCTATTTGTTCAGAGGGGAAGAGAAGAGGGTTTTGAGGTCTATGCTCCCCCGGCACAATTTTCAACACACATGCATTTTTACCTTTACTAAGAGATTTATGTCCTCTGGAGATAGCAGTGAAGCAGGGCCCTGTCAAAGCAAAAATAAATTAAGTGCAGACACACACGCAGACATGCAGTATCTTCCATGCATCTTCAGAGAGCGGATGGCCTTCAAGAGCATAAGCTGTAACTCACAACAGATTTGAGGAGTCATGGGATGCAAATGGGTCTATCAGAGTCCCAAGTCTGGGAATCACCAAAGGAGACTGTGCCGAAGCAGCGGCCACTCATGCTGCCTAGCTGTGGACGTATCTAAAGGACTTCAGGTCTTCCTGTCCCCAATCTCCTCCTGTTGTTCCCTTCTGTTCTCCCTCCCTTCCCTCATCAAATCTGACAGGTCACATAGACAGTATGGAAAGCAAAGGGATGGACTGCCTACAATTCACCTGTCATGAATCTCCCAGATGGCTAATAGCTGTTGCTGTTAATCATTAATGGCCTAGTATGAATGTAAACCAGTGTCTTCTGCTCTCATCGGTGAAAGAGCATTTTAAACACCATCCTTTATTCTAGGATGAAAGTCTCTGGTTCTGGAAAGGGAATCTGAGACATGTCTGAAGGTATGTGTGCAAGATGCCTGCAGCCACCAGACTCACAAACCCACTGAATTGGAACATGTCCTATGATAATGATAGCCAACCTGCAGCACAGGACGGGAGGAGAGCTCAGAATGCACTGGGCACAAGGAACATGGAGTACATGGTAAGGAAGACAATCCTTCTAGGGAAGAAGGACCCATAAGTATTCACTAGGGATTGGAACTCTCTGCTGCAAGTTGCAGATTGTGCAATGGAAAGATGCAGACTGTGCAGTAGGAAGAGGCACACAAGTTCAACTCCCCAGAGACAGACATGGACTCCATCCCACATCATGGGACGCTTGGGCCACCATCATCTATAGCAGTGACTCTTGAGGAGCGGAAGGCCTAGACAATTTTTCTAGAAATTTCCATTTTTCCCTAGCTCAGAGGCTTTGTCTCATCCTGCAACTAACTGACAAGACATCTGACTGTTTCACAGAATTAACCACTGCAGTGTCTACAGGGGGTTGAAGTTGTTTCCTTTGCTGAGAAGTTCAACAATTCAATCAACTCTCTGGGCAACTTTAAGGTATCTGAGAGACATTGGATCTAGAATTCTCAGATTTGGGAGAGAGGGGGGTAGAGTCACTAGCCTGGCAAGCAGAACCTATTTAGCATGCATTTGCTAAAGACACATTAGAGTGAGACACTCCCTTGCCCCCAGTTGTCAGAGTGAGACACTCTGGAGAAAAATCTGACCTTCTAATAGCAATTTATTAACCTTTTAACTTAAAAGGGGAAAGTTTTAGTTTGAGGTCTTATATGTTTCCCTGAGAATGTCATGAGTTTTGGGGGTGGGGAAGTGAGTCTCATATAGCTCACAGTGAGACATTCTTAAGACAGTTGGGACTATACTGTCTGTGATGTCATTACACTGTCATTTGTGCTCCTTTAACACCTGGCATGAGCCCTTTGAGCAGGTTGGGCATTATTCACAGTGAGACAGAGAGCAAGGGGTGAACACAGTCAGCAGCAAGGCTTCTTGATGACTTCACTGGGGTCTCGTTCATATCACTTTCCTGTCACCCTCAGAAGAGGTCTGAAAAAAGTCATTTGGGCTTTGTATGGAAGTGGTGACCTTACAGCACAGGACACAAGGTGCACAGCAGGGTGTCATGGATGCCTTGCAGAAGTTGATCACGTGCCGGAGGTTAGGCCCAATGGCCTTAGGTAACACATGGTGGGATATGTTAGGACAGAGAAGACACGATCTATACCCACCTAGAGTCTACTTACTCCTGGCCAGCCTCTGCTGCTGGGAACATTGTTTAGAACTTCTGGAGAAGTCCTACTGCCAGTGACTGACATGGAGGTGCAGAGGTCAGGCCTTGCCTGCAGGTGAGAGAGCTCTATAGGCCTCTCACTATATATCTCCATGCGGGATCTGGACAGTCGGATAAAGATGGAGCTCTCTGTTATATGGTGACCATCTGTGAAACACAACTGCCTACATTGTCTGCTGTACTCTGCCAGTTTATCTTTGCAGGGTGGCGTCAAGGACTAGCATGTGGCAGATGGGATTTAAACTTTCAATGCCTCTGGCCTGAGACTCTCTCTTTTACCTGCTTCACTGTGGCCTTGCCCTTTGATGACGACACAGCATGCAAACAGCTTATTTGGCTGCTATCTAGCTGCATCCATGGAGGAAAAGAGGTATTTCCACAATTCCCAATGTGACTCATACCCATCCCTCTGGATGTCGTCAGTGAAAAGTGTCACAGCCCCAGACACAGAACAAGACCCCACTCTTGCTCTCTGCTGTGGCCACCAGCTCTAACAAGATAAGGAGGATTGTATGGGTCCACGACATTCTCTGTACCTTGGGCACTTGTCTGAAACCAGGACATGCTTGCAAAGAGGACAAGCAACCCTTCAGACCCAACATGAGATGAAACTTCTGTCCCGGTGAGCAACTTGATTCCAACAGCAGACTGTGGGGTGAGTCTTGAGGTCGGAGATACTTGTCTGATGGCCACTTTCTCTTAGACCCTGGTTAGCATCTTCTAATGGTCTGCCTCCTCCGGGAGCTGCCTCTCCCACCCCCAGACATGCTCAGGCTCATGAGTCCTTCCCTGGAGGGTCAACAAATGACCTGGTCACCTGGCTAAACCTTTGGGACTTCTTTGTCATTGCCAATTCAGGGGGTGTCCCAGAAGATGATGGTACTGTATCTCAGAGACACATGTTGGACCTCTAATTTGCTTGTTCTCAAGCTAAGGGCCTGTCAACATCTCCTCAAGCTCTTAGAGAGTCTCCCATTCTCATGTGAAACGAAATAACTGCTCCTGGCTGTCTAAACAGTGCCAATAGGCAACCCAGGCAAAAGATAGGATATGGGCAAGTTTCTACCCTAGTTCCACACTCTATCTTCTGTCCTGTTTCATTATGTTTCAGGGCTGGCCTGCTCGCTAGCCCCTGGCTGAACTGAACCAAAAGGAGGCATTGCCAGGGGCTTAGAAGGTAAGAAGATGTCTACCTGCCTCGGGCCAGGCTTTCTGGCAGTGGCTTTTAATCCACAGCCCTTATCCCACATTCTAGCCAGCACCTAGCTCTGCACAGCGATGACATGGCTCCCCACCATGGTTTATCCCTGGTCGCACTGCACCCAGAATCACTTCCCTCTGCCCAGTGTGTCCCCTTGTTAAAGCCTCTTGAACTGCCTCA
>CABHPH010106345.1:5759-38722 GCA_902168325.1 Peromyscus nudipes
TGTGTGTGTGTGTGTGTGTGTGTGTGTGTGTGTGTGTGTGTGTGTGTAGCTGGGTAAGGGATAATGTTTGAGTGGGGGGGGGCCCTATCCAGCTCTTCTCTCCCTTCTCTCATTCTCCCCCTCTAGTAAGCCTCAGTCACAGACATCTCAGTCTTCCACTTCTGCAGCTGCCTCCAGTGCTCACTTCTTAGGGCTCTGGAGTTTTTCAGATGAGGAGCTATGGTCGGGGTAAGAGAAGAACTCAGTCTACTCCCTGTATCAGCTCTGGGCAGAGGACCCAATGGGACAGAACCTGGCTTGCAGCAGAACGAATTCAGTACAGAGGATGAGATAGCCCCACGGTCTTCCCTTCCTTTGCTGAGGTCATGGTTCACTTTCTGATGCAGTCACTCACTCCATAGTGCTTAAACAATGAGAGAGTTTATCATCTTGGAATTCAGTGAGCTGCCCAGACCCTGTGGCTGCCCTCATGCTGCTTACATCTGGTAGCGAGGCAGACATGCATGAAACCTCATAATCATGAACTTGCAACAGACCAGGTTGTGAATGGGGGGTCCACCCTCGTCTTGGGACCCTGGATAGGTAGTAGATGGCTGAGTGGAGATGGCCTAGGTAAGGGGCAGATCTGAGTGGGAAGTCGAGTTGACAGATGCAGCAAAATATACAAAGCACAAGCAGGTTCTAGACAGACACTTGGGACATCTCAGGAAGGCTCATGCTGTCACTGAGCATGGCAAGCAGACCAGGTAGGTACGTGTGTTCAGCACACCTTTGATGTGCATCCTCTGTATGGGGTCTGAAGCAGGAGGGATCACAGTCAGGTCTGCATCTGTGAAAGAAAGGTCTCTGTGGTCCCTGGATGGAATGGGTGCTGTGTGCTGAAGGATTTCAAGTAGGGACAGTAGGGGAGTGGCTGAGAGGTGCCAGCGTGGCCCAAGTGAGGAGGCATGTACCAGGTTGGTGAGAACGGAAACAAAACAGAGAATGAATGATGGGTTCGTGAGCCTTGTGGAGAACTTGCAGGTGTTAGGTTAGGCGTGGACGTGGGATTGGGTGATGAGGGGTGGGAATGACTGGCTCCTGGGCTTGTCTAGGGGGGAGCAGGCTGAAAAAGAAGATCCCACGTTGGGTGTCTAAGACAGTCTAGTTGATTCTATTCAGTGCAAAATTCTGCAGGTCTCTGCAATAGGCCTGTACTGGGAGATGGGAGAGTATTAGGATCAACAGCTTGTACCTTCAGAAAAAGAAAAACAGGGAAACCCTCGAAATGCAAACAAAAGTGAGTCTGGCCAAGACACACTGACTGTGGATTGTAAATTGCTTCATGTCTCAGAACTTTATCTCCCTGATCTGTAAAATGGGGTAATAACACCACGTTACTGACTGGCCTATGTCTTGCACAGTAAATGGAAGCCTCCAGAAAGATGGGGGGGGCAGGCGGGGGGGGGGGGGGGGAGGAAGGGAGGGTGGTTAAGGACAATGCCTGGGTGAGAGGAGGGCAGGCTTCATGGAGGAAGGGCTTTGGAGTCAGCCTGGGAGTGCAGGCAATGGGGTTGGAGGCAAGGCTCAGTTTGGAAAAGAAGGTACAGTGAATTCAGAAAGGGAGGGGGTGGGGTGTGAATGATGCCAAGCAGACAAGGACTCCGGCATAGGAACCATACAACACAAGGCTGGACGAGTCAGCTGGAGCCAGTTTCCATAGGCCTGCAACTCTGGGTACTCAGTCCTAGCATCTTAGAGAGTTGGTGACCGCTTCTGAGCAGGGCCTGGCTGTGACTTTTGACAAAGACTTGTCCAAAGCACTTTGACCTCGGTGACATCACAAGGACTCAAATAAAAAGCTGGCGCCCTTGAGGTTCTGAGAAGAGTGAGTGGGGATGTGGGTCTGGGATTAACGGGAGGACGGCAGGAGAGTAGACTGGGGTAAAGGAGCTGACCCCTGCAAAATTAGTGTCGGACCTCTGCAGAGCTCCAGAATTTTTAGGGTCTGGAGGTTGAAGTATCAAAGAGAGACATTCTGTTGGAAGAAAGTTTTGTGCTCCTTTTGCCCTCCCCTCTTGCCACAGAGGAGAACTCTGAGGTCCAGAGAAGGCAAGAGACTGAGGCCACATAGTTGGGACCGAGTGCTCTCTGTGAGATAAGATCTCTTGTCTTTTTCAGACCCTCTGCTGTTCACTGGGGAACTGTCAGTCTAGGGAAGCTGCAGAGATGAGAGAGGCAGGCGTGATACAAGACCACCCTATCATTCCAGCCCAAGCTTGGGAGCCCCGGACAGTCCCAGACAACAGCTCCAGGCTCTCAGCTGGGCCCTGTGGCCAGAGGGGGAAGGGAGCTTAGTGGGCAGGGAGGAACTGCCACCTGGAAAGGCTTGATGGGAACCAGCTGGCTGGGGTGGGGCCCGGGAGTGTGGGTTGTAGGGAGGGCGGGGCAAGATGGGCCTGACGCCACAGTGGGCGGGCCACCGACAGCTCCGGGCTGGGAGTGGCTGCTGGCGGCCCCCACCTTCCAGACTGCTGCAGTCCAGATGCCTCTACAGCCGGCCAGGCTCATCCAACCCGCTGACCTCATTCCCAGCTCTCTCCCGTGCAGCCCCCCTCAATTTCTTGCCACGTAGCCTGGAGCCTCAGCAGCGTTCTCCATAGGGGTGGCTAGAAGAGGACCCAAACACCCTTAACTCAGCCATGCAGAGCTGAGGAGGGTAGCTGTGATCACTCTGAGCCTCAGTTTCCCCTCCCCAAACATGCGACCCAGTGAATGGAGAGCACTGAGGTTACAGGGAGTGAGGTGTGAAGCAAGTTAGAGCTGGTAGGCAAGAATCAAGAGGTGGGGTGGTGGTTCGCGGGGGAGGGGGAGAAGGGGGTTCCTGGAAGTTATCTCAGCCATCCCTCAGCCTTTCAGGCCTGGAGAGAGTATTGCTCTCCAGAAGAGGCAGAAGTAGGGGCGGGGTTTTCCTCCCTTTGTCAAACTATTCATAAGAAAGGAAGTTCCCAGAAGGTTTGAAATCCTTTGTGAAATCTAGGCTCCCTCCCTCCCTCCTGCTGCTTTAGCCTGCAATTTGCCAATTTGCAGCAGAGATGTAGTGAGAAGCATGACGTGTCTTCTCCCTCAACACCTCAGAGGCCTTCTCCTGAGTCTCTGGGCAGAGTTCTCTACCCAGAGTGGGTCTCCAGTTGCCCCCGACTGGCCAGGAGGCTGTCCCCACTGGCCCACAACCACGACGATGAGTTCCAGGCTTGTGAGTCATCCCAGAATGTCTGCTCTGCCTGCAGCTCCCAGTCCCTAGCCAGAGACCCTCGTTCCCTCATGTTTGACACAGAAAGGAAGCCTTGCTTACCACTAGTCCCAAGTGAGCTGGGGGGCTTGGCCTCTCAAGGGGACAGTCCCTTCCTAATGACAGGCTTTATGGCTTCTGTATCCCAGGTGGGGAAACTGAAAAGGGGCTTGTACGAGAGCACAGCCTTTCCGGCTCCCCAGCAGCAAGTCCCGCCCTCTTCATGCAGACTGGAAGGCATCTAATTGGTGCAGCTCAGGGATGCAAGAAGCCGGGCCTGGGGGTGGGGGGGGGATTCCTGATCCCAGGACCTTCAAGGGACTCAGGATCTCCACCCTCTCCCTCCCCTCCACACTCCCCATCACAGTCCTGGGTTGACTCTCTAGCTGTCACCCTAGTTAGTGCTAGACTGACCTGGTAACTCTGGGGGGTTCACTTCCCTGTGCCCCAGTTTCCTTGTCTGTAAAATATGAATACTGAAAAGTTCCTCCCCTCAAGTAGGACTGTGATTAAAGAATCAGACACCAGTCAGGCGTAGCGGTACACGACTTTAATCCCAGATCCTCCTGTCTGCAGAGGCAGGCGGATCTCTGTGAGTCTGGGGGCCAGCCTGGTCTACAGAGTGAGTTCCAGGACAGCCAGAGCTCCACAGTGAGGCCCTGTCTCAAATAAATAAAAAGCAAAAGAGAATCAGTCACACCTTGAGACACACACACGCACCCCCATCCACAATCCTCACAATTTCTACCTCTGACAGTCCCTTCTTCTCCCATTCCAATCATCTCCTCCACCCCTTTCTATCCTCCTCCTGGGTTACTGGCCGATCTCCATCAAAGACAAGGAAAGACAGAGGCCTTGAGGTCTGAACTTCAATGTCAGCTCTGCCCAGGACCACTCCTGGACTTCAAGGCTCCTCTGAGGTTTGTGTGTGTGTGTGTGTGTGTGTGTGTGTGTGTGTGTGTGTGTTGGGGGGTGGCGGTGGGATGACAAAGGGGAGAAAGGCTGCTCTTTCCTCACTTTTCTTTCCTGCATACCACTAGCAGAAAAACCTGTCCCCTCTACATCCTGGGACTTCATCTTAAGTGTGACCACAAGAGCAGCTTGCCTTGGCTGCTGCCTAAAGCTGCACCCTTCTAGGAACTTCTGCCTCAGGGAGCCCATCAGCTCTCAGAAGGGACATTCCAGGGGATGAGATATCCGCTGGCCCAGAAAGGCGTGGGAATTGGGAGGCCAGCATAACTAACAACAAACATCTGTACCAGGCTGAGCCTTAAGCACTTCACACATTTATACTCCTGTTTGAACTCACACAAAGTCCCCAGGGCGGGTGTGCTTACTGTCTCCAATTTCAGAGGAAAGAACACAGAGAGGCTAAGGCTGCTGCCCCAAGTCACAAAGCCAAGAGTCAGAATTCAACCTCAGACAGCCTGGCTCCAGAGCTCTCCTGCTTAACTGCTACTCTGGCAGGTCCCACAGACCCAGGATAGACTGCAAAGGGCACCAGGGTACCTAGTTGGAAAAGGCTGCTGTGTACTCACACAGGCTCCCCCCATGTGTGTGCTCACCCAGGGAGATTGCAAGGTAGAAGGGTTAGACATGGACAATGGATGGAGCCCAGCTGCAGCAATTGGAAGAATACAGCAGTCCGTCTCCCTCCCATCACTGAGGACCGTTGTTAAAAACTACACATCCTCATGGCCTCTCAGTGAATCCTCACAGCCCTGACATACCTTAATATAGCCTGAATACCTCTGTTTCACACATAGAGACTGGAGCCTAACAGGACCGGAGTATTACCTAAGGTCCCCTTTCTAGAACCGAGGGATGACTGAAGCTGAACTCAGTCACGGTCCTTTTTGGCCATGACCCCCTGTGTTCTTCCCTGGCACATCCACACAGTTCCTGCAGCAGACCATGTGCACCAGGGGAGACTGATAGCTTGTAGTCCGGGTATAACAACATCTTCTTCCTTCTCATTCAAGACCCCCCAGGTCTTAGGCCTGCTTTATACGTGACCGAAAGCTCCTTGCTCCGGTCTCCCCAGACAGGAAATGGTAGACACTCTTCCCTCTTTGCTCTCAGTCAGCCTAGAAACCCCGGCTGCATACCCCACATAGGCACCCAAGCTAAGGGTTCTTGAGTGTTTTCTGTGTGTCAGGCGTCATCATAAGTCATCGAATGGTCATAGTAGTCCTATGGTGTAGGTCCCAGTTGTATTTTTTTATAGTCATTTTACAGGCAAAGAGAGTCTCAGAGGAGTGACGTGCTCAAGGTCACACAGCTAGGAAGCTGCGGAGCTGAGACCGGAGCACAGCACTAAGCCGCACGCTATTATATCTCGTTCTCCGGCGTCAATGGCGCACTTACTTTACAGAGCCTGCAATTACTGACTGCTTTGCTGTGTCCTGTGTTAGGCACACAGGGTGAGGGAGGCGGAGGGTGTTCCTCTCTTTCTCTGCCTGCTCCTGCCTAGCACGCTTCTCAGTGGCTGGATGGGATGGGCTTGCTGTTACCCTTCTTTCCCATGGAGCCTTCCTCCTAAGCACACTAGGACACGTGGGTCTTGGCTCCCAAGCGTTTGACACCTCGTGAGGGGAAACGCTGAAGTGGTGCTGAATGGGGAGCACGGAGACCAGGAAATGCAACGGGCTTGGCGTCAGGGAGCAGGGGGACATCGTTCTGCTTCTGGCTCCATTTTTTTTGAGGGGTGGTGGTTTTGGTTCAAGAGAGGGTTTCACTGTGTAGCCCTGCCTGTCCTGGAACTCACTCTGTAGACCAGGCTGGCCTCGAACTCACAGAGATCTGCCTGCCTTTGCCTCCCGAATGCTGGGATTAGAGGCGTGCACCACCACTGCCCGGCTTCTGGTTCTGTTTTGATCTATCTGTGATGATGTCTATGGAAGCCAAAAGGGCACCAGGTTCTTAGGAGCTGGAAGTGCGTTGGCTGGGGGCTGCCTGATGTGGGGGTTGGAAGCAAAACTCATGTCTTCTGCAAGAGCGACAGCTGTCCTTAACTGCCATCTCTCCAGCTTCTGTGTCGTTCGTTTGGATTGTCAATTTGATGGATCTGGAGATTCCCCAGGGCTTAGTAGCATAGCTGATTTCTGGGCATGTCTGAGAGGGTATTTCCAGGGAGGATCATCTAGGGGGATGGGGGATACTCCTCCTGACAGTAGGCAACATCATTCCATAGGCTGGGAGCATGGATGGAATAAGAGGTGAGAAGTAGGAAGAAGCCCAATGTCGCAGACACTCTCTCTGCTGCCTGGCTGCTCTGTCCCCTCACACCCTCCCACCACCAGTGTTCCCTGCTACCCTGTAGTGATGGAGCAGCTGGTCATGGAATGAAACCATGGGCCATAACTGTCTCCGGTAATTGAAGTCTGATGACACATTCCCACCTTAGACTGTCTCTTTATACCCGTCATTCTGCTTATGTCCATCTGTCTTGCCTCCCTCTTGCCTTCCTGGGTACCCTCATCACTTACCAGCTTCTTTTTGCCCCTGTGGAACAGCAGACTGGAAGTCTGGCCACCCACAAGCAGAATGGACATCCATGTCTGAGTGGAGCCCATTCCTTGGGGGTGTGGGGAGGTCTAGGTCGGTCCCAGGAAGGACCAGGGCTCCTGTACCTGAGTCCTAATGTTTGAAGGTTAATACAGAAATGTCATACTCTGTTCTTATTTGTTCCCCCTCCCCCGGGACCCCTCCATCCTCTGACTGATCCCTTCCTTCTCCCAGATTGAGTCTTCTCCTCACTCCCATGATTCCATCCTTTCCTCACTCCCGTGAACCGCCTTCCCAAAGACCCTCTTTGGTCCTGCCCCTCATTTTTCCAGATATGGTCTTACCTCAGGTGGGACAGGTGGGGATAAGTACAGTCCAGTCAGCACAGGATACTGGAAGCCCAAGATGGTGTCCCAACATCCTGGTTCTCATTCTGGAAGCTTCCCAGGCCACCTGTCTTCTCGGCTCTGGATGCTTAGAGTTCATCTAGCTGATACTTTCCTAATGTTAGTTTTCAAAATAGCCTCTTTTTTTTGGAATATTTTAGATGTACAGATAAGTTGCAAGGAGGGGACAGAATGTTCCTGTGTATCCCTTAGAGTTAATGTATATCCCTTAGCATCCTCCTTCAGTGTGGTGATTTGTACAAACCGAGGGTACCAGCACTGGGACATTACTGTGAGCTGGACTCTGGCCCTTACTCCATCTACACTCATTATTCTCCGAGTTTCCATTTCCTGTTCCGGGATCCGATGTCACTCGTATGTCCTCTTGGCTCGTGACCGTGTCTTAGTCTTGGATTTTCCTTTGTGACTTTGACAGTTTTGAGGAGAATGGGTCAGATGTTCTGTAGAATGCCCCATGGTAACTTTACCACAGCCAAGCCTTCCTAAAACAAGACCTCCCAAACAGGCAAAAGCAGCATTGTCCTAGACATAGAAGTGATGGGAGAGGGTATGAAGCCATCAGGTCCTCTAAATATGACTTCCATGGAATCCTTGACACTCTAGAAACCCCTAGTGGCCATTGAACCCAGGTGGAAAACCAGTAATTTGGGAAAAACTCCTCTCAGAGGCTGATTTTGTAAATGTCATCACAACAAAGGCTTGCACATATCCGGGGACAGGACCTTCACCGCTTTAGAAGAAGCCCTGGTGCTGGAAAGGTATGTGGAGTCTTCCCTCCAGGTTCTGTTGCAGGGAGCTGTGTGCTAGCCAGGTCCCCCTGAAGGGCTGAGACACCCAATATGCTAGGTCTCCACCCCTCCACAGACATCACTCTCAGCAAAAGGTGGTCACTTTACCTGGAAGGTCATACTCCATCTTCAGAAGTATAACCCAGGACTGACAATTATGAAGGCATGATAGACCTGACCCATTGTCTCAAGGGTGTTTGTGTGTGTGTGTGTGTGTGTGTGTGTGTGTGTGTTGTATATACAAGTGTCTGGGTGTGTGGGGTGTCATCTGCCCATGTATATGTATGTGAGGACCAGAGGTCAATGTTGGGTGTTGTAGCTAGAGTTTTCCTGCCTGGCCCACAGTCAGGACAAATCTCTGTCACCGGCCAGTCCCACAGCCGCTCAGACCCAACCAAGTAAACACAGAGACTTATATTGCTTACAAACTGTATGGCCATGGCAGGCTTCTTGCTAACTGTTCTTATATCTTAAATTAATCCATTTTTATAAATCTATACCTTAACACGTGGCTCGTGGCTTACCGGCGTCTTCACATGCTGCTTGACATGGCGGCGGCTGGCTGTGTCTCTCCTCAGCCTTCCACTTCCCAGAATTCTTCTCCTCCTTGTCCCGCCTATACTTCCTGCCTGGCCACTGGCCAATCAGTGTTTTATTTATTGACCAATCAGAGCAATTTGACATACAGACCATCCCACAGCAGGGTGTCTTTCTCAATCGCTTACCATTTTGTCTTTGAGGACAGGGCCTTTCACTGAACCTGGAACTCACTGATTGGGTAGGTTGTCTGGCCAGCAAGCACCCAGAATCCTCTTGTCTCTGTCTCCCAGCACTGAGACTTGGCCACCAGGACCAGCTTTCTACATGGGTGCGGGGGATCCGAACTCAGGTCCCCGTGCTTCACTTCACCCTCTGAGCCTCCTCCCCAACCATGTTTGTTGCTTCTCTGAGGCAGCGTCTCTCTCACTGTGCATCCCTTGCTGGGCTAGAACTCACTCTGTAGACCAGGCTGGGCTCAAACTCGTGGGAATCTTCCCGCCTCTGCCTTAAGTGTGTTTCTACCAGCATCCCTGGGTTAATCCGAATATCAGTTGGATCAGAAGAGCAAGAGGTGGCAGGAATACATGTGTATTCCAGAAGGTATGGAGAAAAAATTACAAACATTTAGAAGCTCATAAGGTTTGTGAAATCTTTAGTAGTCTGCAGCATGCCTGGATATTCCATCCAAAGAAAAGAAATTATTTCATTGTGTTTTCCTCCACAAATAAGAAAGTGCCTCTGGCCAGTTTTTTCTAGCTCTGGGGTAAGTGTGTTCTGCACCGGAGAATATATTTACGGGTGACAGAGGCGATCTGAGTGACAGCCGGAGTAGAAAGGTGCTCTGCACGCCTTCCAGGCATAGTAGAATGGCCCTGCCACTCGGGCCGTATGACCTGCAGACCTGCAGTGTAAGAGGTATTTGTGGATCGAAAAAAGCATTTGAAGCCCACATGGTTAACCATACCTGTAATCCCAGCACTCAGAAGAATGATGCAGGAGGATATGGCATCCAAGACTAGAGCTACACAGTGAGGAAAAACATAAAACAACCTGAATACATCAATGGGAGAGTCACAACGTAGTCCTCAAGGGCTTCAGAGGAATGTCATCTCCATTAGAAGATCACACAAAACAGTTTCTTGCTTGCTACAAGGTCCTGGCAGAGTCAGAACACCAGGTGACATCAGGTGGCCCTGTTACCCAGAGCTGTGTACCACGAACTGGGTTCTGGCAGACCCTGCACACAGCTGGTCCCTGTTGTCCTAGGTCTCTCTTGGATGCCCTGCTATGTGTCTATTAATGTTCCTCCCTGTTAGCATGTCACGTAGCCAAGAACACATGCTTCTAGCTGTAAGTGGCTGGAGACCAGGGTAAGAGGAAAACTCCCCCTGACAATCCCATTTCAGGATGTAGACAGCAAACTTAATGAATATAGACTTCTAATGTGGTGCCTACATACCATAGGGGTAGGGTATTCCTCAAAGTCTACAAGAAGCCCACGGGTATTGGATGTCTCCATAGAAGCAATTAATAGTATACCACTCGTAAACCTGAAAGGCAATATCCATGAAGATTTTGCAGTAATCCCATTATGTTTTAAGTAACCCGCATGTCCTCTAACAGTGTGCAGGCACTAATTTGGATTCAATTGCTCTGCCTTGGCAGCTTGTCTCAGGCAATATATTTTCATGTAACTCACCAGGTTTGAGTGATCACTTTTGGGTGGCAGAATCTCCGCAATCTAAATAATAAGCCAGTGACTCGGAAGTGGTTCATTAAGGCTTGGGGCAGGGGAGTCACTCAAGATATAGGACTAAGAGGAGTACTAGCAAACCCTGAACAAGAATCCAGTTCCGCTGAATGGTAGTGACTCACACTTTTAGCACTTGGGAGGCAGAGCCAGGCGGATCTCTGTGAGTTCGAGGCCAGTTGGGTCTACAGAGCAAGATCCAGGACAGGCACCAAAGCTACATAGAGAAACCCTGTCTTGAAAAGAAAAAAAGAAAAAGAAAAAAAAAAGAGAGAGAGAGAGAATCCAGTTCCCAGCTTTGAGGTGGTAGCACATGCCTTTAATTCCAGCACTCTGGAGGCAGAGGCAGGTGGATCTCTATGAGTTCAAGGCCAGACTGGTCTACAGAGTGAGATCCAGAACAGTCAGGGATACTCAGAGAAACCCTGCAGCAGGCTTTCTTGGACCACCAGTTCCCAAATCATGACACAGAGCCTTATTAATCATGAATGTTCAGCCTTAGCTTAGGCTTGTTTCTAGCTAGCTTTTTTTTTTTAAACAAATTAACCCATTTCTATTCATCTATATGCTGCCCCAGGCTTGTTTACCTCACCTGCATTCTGTCAATCCTGCTTTCCTGCTTCTTCCATATCTGGCTGGCTGGCCCCAGGCTGGCTGGCTCCCCTTTTCTCTCTGCCCACCAGCCCCGCCTACCCCTCTTCTGCCTAGCTATTGGCCATTCAGCTTTTTATTAGACCAATCAGGTGCCTTAGGCAGGCAAGGTGGAACAACAACACATTTTTTACACAGTTAAACAAATGCAGCATAAACAAAAGCAACATACCTTTACACAGTTAAACCATTATTCTGCAACACAAACAACAACATGTCTTTACATAGCTAAGGTAATATTCCACAACAAAACCCTGTCTCAAAAAACAAAAACAAAAAAAGAAACAAACAACAAAACCAAACCCAACGATTCCGTTCCCCACGAAGCCAACGGCTAAGAACTGGGACACGCTGGATGGTTCCACACAGGCAGCAGCAGAAGAGAAACAGTGAGCAAGGCTCCCTGGAAGGGTGATCCACGCCATCTGAATCCCCGGTGTGCTGTGCATGTTGTGGAACTTTGTCAAGTAGTGGCAGAGAGCCACTGAGATTCTCACATAGTTTTCAAACACAGCATAATGATCTTTCTGGTGAGCCATTGGACTGGTCTCTCTCTCTCTTTCTCTCTCTCTCTCTCCTCTTCCAGAACAAAAGCAAAATAAACTTTCCAGGACAAAATTAATGGATTTTTTTTCACCACCCCCGCCCCCAGAGGCAGGAAGAAAAACAAACTCCAGAGGCTGGGCTGAAAATTACTCCTCTCAGTCAAGCAGATACTGAAGTAATGCACTCCCCAAACCTGGAGCCCAGCTGTGTTCACCACCACACACATGAGAGAGCGGGAAGCCAATTTCCCGATGCCATGAAAAGGAATGAGAAGTCAGTTTAATTTGAACAACCTTGCTATTATCTATCTATCTATCTATCTATCTATCTATCTATCTATCTATCTATCTATCTATCTATCTACCTACCTACCTACCTACCTACCTACCTATCTACCTACCTATCTACCTATTTGTTTTAAACAGGGTTTCTCTGTGTAGCCCTGGCTGTCTGGGAACTTGAGCTGTAGACCAGTCTGGCCTTGAACTCAGAGATGCTTCTACCTTTAGATATGTGCCACCACCACCCAGCAACTCTTGCTATCTCTCATGGTTATTAGAACTTGTAAATTTGGGCTGAGGAGATGGCTCAGTCAGTCAGGTGCCTGCGGGGCAGACAGGACGACCTGAGTTCATACCCCCAGAACCTTAAGTAAAAGCTGAGCATAGCTGCACACGCCTGTAAACCCAGCTTTGCATCGGGGAGAGGAGAGGAAGAGCCGAGACGTCGAGTCCCTGAAGCTCATTGACCAGCCAGCCTAGGCTAACCGATGAGAAACCCTGTCTCAAAAAATAGAAATAGGTACCAAGTGTGATAGTGTACATCTTTAATCCCAGCACTTGGGAGGCTGAGGCAAGTAGATCTCTGTGACTTCAAGGCCAGCCTGGTCTACACAGTGGGTTCCGGGCTATACTGTAAGACCTTGTCTCAAAAATAAAACAAAAAATAATTGGGGGGGGGGCAGTGACATGGCTCAGCAGGAAAAGGTGCTTGTGGCCAAACCCATGTAATTCTATTCCCAGGACCCACATGGTATAAGGAGACAACCAACTTTCATAATTTTTTATTTCAACACACATGCCCTGGCATGTGCACACACACACCCCTACAAAATAAATATTATAGAAATGCTTCAGGCAGTGGTGGCGCACACCTTTAATCCCAGCACTTAGGAGGCATAGGTAGGCCAATCTCTGTGAGTTTGAGGCCAGCCTGGTCTACAGAGCAAGTTCCAGGATAGCCAGGGCTACACAGAATAACCCTGTCTTGAAAAATAAAACAAAAACCAATCAAACCAAAAAAAAGTTTAAAGAAAGGTAAAATAAAGGTGGAGGCCTCAGTCCTCCAAGTGCACACAAATTTGTAAATCTTTGCTCCTGTCAAGTTTGGACTGTCACAGGTATTCAATGTATTGCCACCTGCCCACGCTGTTTAAGGTCTTAAAACTGGTCTCTAGCAACCTAATTAAGACTTGAAGCTTTTTGTTGTTGTTGAGACAGGGTCCCTTGCCGGGTGTGGTGGTGACGTCTTTAATCCTGTAAGAAATATCAAATATGAGTGTTTTCTATCAAAAACTATAAAACTTGTGTTGAGAAAAGTTTTATCTCCCCCACCTTGTAGGACTTTTATGCAAATGTTTTACTTCTCCCCACCCAGAAAATTCTTTGTTTACACAAAGGTCCCCTGCTCTATCCTAGGAATTTGATGGCCTTGGAGCAGCAATCTTTTTTTCCTTGGAGTTTTCAGATTAGCCGACTGAATAAGACTGTGAGATTGGACCCCAGCCAATGGGGACAAGACATAGCCACCACCTGAGTTAGGATAAAAATCAAATGCACTTCCTGTGTGTTTCTCAGCACACA
This sequence comes from Peromyscus nudipes, assembly GCA_902168325.1. Taxonomy (NCBI): domain Eukaryota; kingdom Metazoa; phylum Chordata; class Mammalia; order Rodentia; family Cricetidae; genus Peromyscus; species Peromyscus nudipes. The sequence continues at coordinate 19,082 of CABHPH010106345.1, forward strand.
CTCTTGATCAACAGTAAAGTTTGCCTTGTCCACACTCTTCAGTTGGAAGGGCGCTCTCTTCCTTTGTGAACCTGAACTTTCTAACAAACCCAGCGCTTGGGAGGCAGAAGCAGGTAGATATCTGTGAGTTTAAGGCTACCTTGGTCTACATAGTGGACCTGGCTAGTGTTTAAGGCCTTAAAACTAGTCTTAAAACCTGGCCAGCCAGGGCTACAAAGAAAGACCCTGTCTCAAAAACAAAACAAAACATGTCCCCTGCTCCCCCTGCAAAAAAGACAGAGTCTCATCATGTAGCCCAGGTTAGCCTGGCACTCACAATCCTGCCTTCACCTAAGTGCTGGGATTACAGGCATGTGTCATCATGCCTGAATGAACAAATAGTTGTATCTCGCTTTTCTTTGAAACAACTCATGTGGGACCATGCTTGAAGCTGGCTGAAGGTCAGTGGTGTGCAGAGTCCAGACATGCTCGACGTATGTGTGATTCCGATACAAGAGAAGGCTGATTGCCAGCTTCCAGTTCTATCAGCATGCTTCTGGAACAAAAGGATTCCTTGCTTGCTGGCTATTTTTTCAATCATGATATGAGTTGATAAAATGCTTTGGAGATCGTGGCCTAGGGAGAACCAGGGATATTTGTCATCCCGAAGGTCACTCCCCCAGGGAGGAAAGAGACCACACATAAAAGCCAGTGTGTATCTGTTTCCTGATGGCTTTTCAGTGGCTGTTAGTGCAAGCTAGTGTCCTCCGAGACCTCCTCTCCCCTTCACAAAATTAGTATTCCCAATTTTAGCAGAACAGATGATGACCTAGAATTATAAAAACTCCATTTCCCATCCTCACTTTCAACTGGATGTGGCCATCAGACTATGTGGCCGATGGGTTGTAATCTCTGAAGTGTGGCTTTCAGGGTCTTATAGGAAGGGGTGCCTGGCATTCCTCTCCATTCCCTCCCACTATTGGTTAGCACCATTTAGTGGTCAGCCATGGTGGAGCCTGCAGATCACGCAGAGCCTGTGGGGAGCCGAAACACAGGATGAAAGGGGTCTGGGTCTCTGAACAAATCAGTAAAGAAAAAAATTATTTTCCCAGTCTTGGGATACTGTCTTCCAGATTATCAGATAAGAGAGAAGCTAACTCTCGTCTTTTTAATTATTGTTTATTGAAATGCAGTCTTAGGATGTAGCTCAGGCTGGCTTGAAACTCACTGTGTAGCTCAGGCTAGCCTGGAGTCTGATCCCCGTGCTTTAGCCTTCCAAGTGCTGACATTACATGCACATGCCACCATAGCCAGCCTTTACTGTTGCTGTCTTTATTTTTTCCCTTTGTTTGAATTTTTTTTTAATCTTGTGTGTGTGTGTGTGTGTGTGTGTGTGTGTGTGTGTGTGTGTGTGGCGGTGTTTGTCTGTGTGGGCAGTGTGGAGGTCAGATGATAACTTTTGGACATTGGTTCTCTCCTTCCACCCTGTGGGTTCCTGTTAGTGAACCGAGGTGGTCAGGGTTGGCAGCAAGTACCTTTACCTGCTGAGCCATCCTGATGGCCTGACACTATTATTTTTTGACCTCAATAATGAGGGGTCAAATCTAAATCCTCCCCAGTAGGAGTTGAAGGAAATGTGGAAATTGTAATTGTGAGCCAATTCCATGCCTGACCACCTTCTTTTTAGTATGCTATGCAAAGATGTGAGAACTGAGATTCAGAGTCTATGCTTAATCACGAGCTTATCCAACTGTGGAGGAAAATGTCTCCCACACAGAATCTTGAGGAGAGTGAGGAAATGAGCCCCTGACTTCATGTTTTCGTAAGACCACTCAAGATCACGTCCACAGTCCTGAGTGGCCTGAGCAGACAGCAGTATAGTCAACAACGGAACTGTCCAGACATCACTAATCTATTACAGATTTGCGGTTGAGTTCATGCTAGCAGACTTTTCTTTATGCTTTGCATTGGTGATTGAACCCGGGGCCTCACTCATGCTCTGCGAAGCACAGCTCTAACTGTGCTACAATCCTAAGTACAGCAGAATGTCCTAAAACCAAACTGCAAATGCCGCTGCTCGTCACAGGACCTTAAATCTTCCTCACCATTTGCTGAGTCTTGTTTCCGAGCAGGAGACTGGAATCAATGACATATTATTAAGACTATTTAAAAAACCACATCCAAACATTACATCAGAACTTAAAGAATTCTTTCCAGGGTCAAACTCAACCAAAGAACAGGTCGCTGCACTTGCATGCCCCTCTTTCTAAGCTATAGAAGACAGCGGGACCTTCTTTCAGAAATCTGGCGTCTGCTGACCTTGCGCACTGGAGAGGTGAGGGTGGGTTGTCCTAAGAGAGATGCAGCTCCGTGGATTCTTGATTGGTCCGAATCCAAAACCATCTGACAGAGCCACTAAATATTTGTTGCCATTTCTAATGGCCTCTAATTGTGGTTTGGGGTTTTCTAATTCAGTACAAATAGGAGTAAGAAAAGAAAGTGATGGGCCTTTCAACACCCCCCCCCCCCCCCCGGGCTCCCTATAACTGCGGTGTCCTCTTCCTCATTAATAGGGGGTAATTATTTCTCATATCGCTTTTACGTGCCACTTTTTTTAAATTATTATTTTGGAAATAAATGCTTCTAAAGTTGGCTTCAACTTGGTGGTTGGTGTGTGAGTTCAATGCTGGTTAAGCAACTGCTGATGTTAAGAGTGTGAAAAGCAGGCAGGTGAGGAGGCTGGTCCCTCTCATCTGGGCACTCAGGAGTCAGAGAAAGTCGGATCTCTTGAGTTACAGGACAGCTGGATCTATGTAGAGTTCCAGGCCAGTCAGAGTGACTGGACCCTACCAAAGAGGAGGAGGAGGGGGGACTGAAGAGGAGGAGGGGGAGAAGGAGGAAAGGATGAAAAGCTAGCAGGATGTGGTAATGCACATCTATAATCCTAGCGCTTGGAGATGGAGGTGGAAGGATCAGGAGATCAAGACGAGCCTCAGCTAAATACCTCATGAGTTCAAGGCCATCCTCCACTACAAGGACCCTTGCCTCAAAAAAAAAAAAGTGTGAGAAAACGCTTCCCAGCTTACTCCCTGAACTGCATTCCACAGCGATAAGGAAATTCCAGCGAGGAATCCTGGTGGCGTTTAAGATCTCCAGCCTGGCTCACTGTGTACAGCCACACTGGGGGGGGGGGGGGGGGGGGCACACTCTCCAAGATCCCAATTGCTGCACTCACACAGCGGAGGTACAAGGCATTCCTGTTTGACTTGAGGACCGCAGCCCAGCGCTTCTCCCCAAAGCCACCCACCTTTTGTCTAAGACGTTTCATGGCTCTCACCCCCAGGCTCTGTCTTTCACCTAGCAACCTCAACAAGTTAGCAATCGCCCGGTGGAGGCATCCTCACAATCTTCACAACCAACCCCTTCTGGCTACAGGGCCCTCAGCTCCACTCTAGAGGTGAGGTCCCAAGAGGTTAAGCAACCTGCGTTTTGTCCAGCTGCTGTTAAGGGGCAACACAGGCTCCATCCTGAGGACTTTGACTCCAGCCACAGCTAGTCACAAAAAGGGCTTTCTAGTTCTAAGATCAAAACTCCTCCATCATAGGCTCCCATCCAAGCTGTGACCTCCTTGCTCTGCCCCTCAGTCTCTGCAAGTGCCAGATACTATCACCCCCTCCCCTCCTCTCCCGCCCCACCCCGTCCCCCTCCCGCCCCAGCTCTTTCTGGGAAAGGCAGCAGCGGTGTGGTCTTCCTGGGGTGCCTGATTTCTACTCCGAGCTTTCAGTCCCTTGCATAATGGTCCCCTCCCACAAAGGGACCGGACCCCCCAGGCATCCCTTAGGTCCTGCGGCTGGAGGGCTGGAGGCGGTGCGGGTGCCACGTCCTGCAGAGCTCTGGTGGCCTGCCAATGCCGCTGGCCCTCCCTTCCCGGTGGCGCAAGGCCTGGGTGTGTCCTGCCCAGCGTGGACCCTGCTTCAGAGCAGCACTGAGGAGACAGTCCCCTCCCCTGTCTCCTCCTGCCGCCTTCCGACGCCACCCAATGTTCTCCCAGACCCCCGCTCTCAGGACGTTTTAGACTCTCCTGAGCTGCTACCCCTGCCCACCCGGCACCCCGTCTCCCACAGGCCTGTCCCACGGCACTGCTGGCTGGCTGATAATGGGGGACGGGGAGGCGGGTATGGGGGATTTGGGAAGGAGTAAAGGAGGAGGGGGGAATGGTGCAAATATATTTTAATAACCATCGGGGGAGGGTTAGACAGAGGGCCCTGGGAGCCCTGGAGAGGCTCCATCCTGTTCCAGTCTCTCCTAGCACCTTGCCTAGCGGGTGTTGAATGCTCAGAGAATACAGGAGAACTGCTTAGGCTCTGGGCTCAGGCCTCCATTTCAAATCCCAGCCTCCCCTTTTCCCTGCCATGTGATCTTAGGCAGGTTTCTTACCTTCTCTGTACCACCCCCATTTGTCCTGCCTCTAAAATGGGGAGAATGATCCTTTCGTTTTATGGAAACGTAAGGCCCTTAGGTCCAGTCCAGTGTCATTACACAGCTGCCTCTGTGCCCTCCTCTGGGAATGAACCCTTCCCCCCCCCACCCAGCCCTGGATCCTGCCCTCACCCCCTTCCCTCTCCCAGGAACTCAAGTGCCCCTCTGTTTCTCTCAACTCTGACAAAGGTGCCCTCAGATCTACAGAGAGACTTGGGAGGTGGAGGCAGGAGAATCAGAAGTTCAAAGCCCTCTTTGGCTTCACAGTTAGTTTGATGCCAGGCTGGGTCACATGAGACTTAGTCTCCAAAAAAAAAAACAAGGAGATTGGGAGGTGACTTAATGCCTACTTCATGAGCATAAGGCCCTGGGCAGAGGAGAGAGCAGAGAGAGGTGGAATGCCCAAAACTTGCTGGCCAACTTGTCTAGTCAGTCAGTGAGGCCCAGGTTAATGAGAGACTCTCTTTCTGTCTCCAAAAATAAGATAATAATAGAAGATAACCAATGGTCACCTCCGGCTTCCACGTGCACACAAAACATACATTCGCTCACGTGCACTCTCACACCCACGTGAACACATACACATGCATACACACACACACAATGTCCGTACACCTCTGCTCCCACATGTACACACACACCTGCACTCACGTGTGCACACACACAAAATATGAAAACACAATCCTAAGGAAGGATTGTTTTCCACTACATCTCCCACACTAGCCGAGAGACATCTATCCATGACCCATCTCAGAAACACCCGAATCAAAAAAGCTCTATAATGAACTCCTGGCCTGCAGGGAGGAGCTCTGTTCTCTAGTCACCTGGATCTGTCACCAAATAGCCTTGAGACTTCAAACCTCCCTGAGCCTTCCTTTCCAGTGCTGTGCAGTGGGGATGATCCCATCCAGCCTCCCTCCTGGGGTTGTCCCGGGGGGCGGGGGGTGGTGGTTAGCTACATAGATTGGCAGCTCAGGGCTTGGTAAACGTAGACAAGGTGGAGAAATTCCCGGCCTGGTTATCATAGGAATGGGAGGGGAGAGTGGACCAGGCCTGCAGGCGTCTCTGCTAAGGCTGTGCCAAGGGTGTAGTCTGTGGGCTGTGGACTGGACAACGAGCTGTCCTGAGGTGGGACAAGCTTTATGGAGGCACTCGGGGCTTCTGCTTGCCGTGACCTGCCACCTGCTCTCACCCTTTCTCCCACAGCACCTTCAAATGTCTCCCCTGTGGGGTGTGCAGGAACCAACACTGGATCCTGATGTCTGAGGCTTGCCAAGTCTGGCTGTGGCTCTAATTCCCCTCCCTTCCATCCTCTGAACTCCAGCCCAGTAGAATTAGGCATTTCCTAATATTAGTCATGATTCCTTCAACCGCAAGTGCCAACAGTCCAGCTCAAAGTGGCTTAAGCAGAAAATTAAAGGCATTTGGCTTATTTTAGCAGAAAGGCCGGTGTGCCAGGCTCTGAGAGCTGGGAGGTTATCGTGAAGTGTTTCTCCCTCTCTTGGTTTTGTTTTTCTCCGAAGCGATGGCTTTTGTCCTGCACGGTTTGGCTTCATGAGGGGGGTCCTCAGGCAGCTTCCTTAGCCTATTTTCTAAGAGCTTAACAATCCCAGGAGAAAAACAAAACCTCTTTCACAATCATTTCAAAAAGGAAAAAAAAAAATCCCAAAGATTGACCCACATTGAGCTGGCTTAAGTTGTCCGTCCTTCTCAACCAGTGACCACGGCCAAGCAAATGAAGAACACTGGCTGACTTGGGCAGATGCCCACACTCGCAGCATGTGGACTGAGAGTGGGGGAGGGCTGGTTCCCCAAAATAAAATCTGGATGGCTTTTCTGGAGTACAGAAGAGTGACTGCTTAGACAGACAGAAACAATGGGTGTCTAAGACACCCCACCCCTTGGCTGCTAGAATATATACACACGGACTTTTTCTGTCCACATCCTCTTACAAGCTCTTCCGTCAAAATTTCATCTTTCTTTTAATTTGGAAATACTTTCATATTTACAGAAAAGCTCCCAAAATAGTTCAAAGAACTTTTCTCTTCGGCAGCACTCGAGAGTGAACTGCTGCCACGGTGTCTCAGCGCCCTTTGCACACCTTAGTGTGCGGAGCTTCGATGACATTCTCCCAAGTCACCGCGAAGCAGCGGAGAAAATCTAGCTACAGTGTTATAATTTATGGACATTTCGTCATTTGTCACAATAACATCCTTGGTAGCAGAAAGACCTAGTTGGTGGCTTTGCTCTTGTCCTGAGTGTTTCCTTGACACACATGACATGCATGTACTGCTGTGATGAAGCACCACGATGAAAACAACCTTAGCAGGAAAGGGCTTATTTCATCCCGAGCTTCAGGGTAACAGTCTACGGTGGAGAGGTGTCCAGGCGGGAACTCAAGCAGGAGCAGATGCAGGGACTTTGAAGAAAAGTGGCTTCTGGGCTTTTCTTAGGCAGCCTAGGCCAACCTGCCTAGGAATTGTACCACCCACTGTGACCTGGGCCCTCCCACATCAACCAGTAATCCCCACGCTCACTCCTGTCGGATGGAGGCAGTTCTGAGGTTCCTTCTTCCCAGGTGTGCCAGTTTGCAAGATGGCAGACCATGCTTCTGCACAATGCCTTTTGACATGAGTTTCCCTGATATGTCCCACGATTAGACTCCAGTTATGTGGGCCAGGAACCTCACAGAAGCGACACTGTGTTCTTCTCACTGACTTCTGACATATTACTGTCTCTGTTGACTGAGCTTGACTGAGGGCGTGTCTACCAGGTCTACCCTGTGACCGTCAGCTCACTCTTTTTCCCACTGTCATTCAATGCATTTCGTGGGCAGGAACTGTGAGCAATGTGGTCTCATTCTTTACCCACCTGCACCCATTGGCTTCGGCATCCATTGAGTCCTCTGACTGAAATGCTCTATATTATGACGATCAGGCTGCTTACCATGCACTATAGACTGTCGAGGGGGAGGGGCTTGTCAGCAACAGAAATTTCCTTCTCGCCCATCCGGAGGCTGAAGTCCGAATTCAGGGTATCAGTCAGGCCCAGGCAGGCCTTCTCCCCTCTCTAAGGGCCAGCTTCCCATGTGGTAGAAAGACAGCTAGAGGGAAGTATCTTGACAGAAGGATGTGGTGATGCTACTTCAGGGAGGCCAGGAAGCAGTCAGTGCAGTCAGACTAGGGATGAAGATTCTGCCCTTCAAAGACACAGCAGAGTTCAGTGGTTCAGAGCACTTGCTTGTCTTGCAGCACCCACATGTACATGCGTGAATGGTTGGGTGTGTGCACCCACATGTACATGTGTGAATGGTTGAGTGTGTGTATGTACGCACCATGTACATTGCCTGCTGCCTGTGGAGGCTAGAAGAGGATGTTGGACCCCCTGGAACTGGAGATACAGGCAGTGGTGAGCCGTGTGGGCTCTGAGAATTGAACCCAGGTCCTCTGCAAGAGCACCAAGTGCTTTTAACCATTGAGCCATCCCTCCAGCCTCACCAAGGCCATTATTTATTTAGATGCCCAAGATATCCAGATATAGCTGGTGAGAACCTTTTCAAGCTGGCTTCTGTGTCATTTTAATGTCTTTCTCCACATTGAAATGGACATGTTGAATGAAGCCTTAAGTGCACTCAATAAACTATTCTTGAAACAATACAAGGAGAGGTTGTAGCTAAATGAAGTCATAAGTGTTAGTTTTATGTGGCACTGTTTACCCTGCGAGGAAAAGTCATGAGGCACAACAAAACCCACTATAAGAGTTTATTAGGCTGGGCAGTGGTGGCTCACGCCTTTAATCCCAGCACTCAGGAGACAGAGGCAGGCAGATCTCTGTGAGTTCGAGGCCAGCCTGGTCTACACAGTGAGGTCCAGGATAGGCTCCAAAGCTACACAGAGAAACTCTGTCTTGAACAAACAAACAAACAAACAAACAAACAAAACAGAGTTTATTAGGCAAAGGGAGGGACAGGAAAGGGTGTGCTTAGGCCTATTTGAGAGACTTGTGTGGAAGAGGAGGGAGGATACATGGTATCTGCCTTTTATGGACTCCCCCGAGCATGTGTATGTGGACCCATGTGGCTACGTCACACATGCTCACAGATTACGTGATCACTCTGAGGGCAAATTATGTGACCATGCAGTACATGGATTATGTAGGACATACAGCCCCTGAAATGACTAAGCAGAAATGACTAAGTGTCTTGCCAGCGTATGAGCGGTCATGGGGGCATGGCTAGAATTCCTATCAATAAGGTGGAGCCCTAATCCAATAATATTGATGACCTTGGAAGAGGACATAATCCCAGGAGAGGGCACACTCAGAGGATGGGTGATGGGCGGACACAGGAGAAGGCTGCCATCTGCACATGGAGAGATCAGCTCTGTCAGCACCTTAACTCTGGATTTCTCGCCTCTAGAACTGTATAAAAAAAACAAATGTCTGTCATTTTAGCTGCCTGGATGGTGGTGCTTCATTTCAGCAGTCCAGGCTGATTGAGGTGGTCCCCATTATTCTTTGAGTAGTTCCTGTTGTGGGATATTTATACACTGTGTGAGTATGTGTCACTGTGATCAGTGTAATAAAGAGCTGAATGGCCAATAGCTAGGTAGGAAGAAGTTAGGCAGGACTTCTGGGGACACAGATGACTCCGGGAAGAAGAAGGGCAGAGTCACCAGCAAAATGAAGAGGAAACAGGAGGAGCAAGATTCTGACAGGTAATGGCACATGACAGAACATAGATGAATAGAAATGAGTTAATTAAGGTCGCAAGAGTTTGTTAAAAACAAGCCTAAGTTATAGGTTGAGCTTTCATGATTAGTAAGAAGTCTCCATGTCATTATTTGTGAGCTGGTGGCCCAAAGGAAAATCCAACTACAAATGGCGCCCAACATGGGCACGTACACGGAGCTCACTGCTGGCAGCATACAGAAGCACAGCTCTTTTAAGAGGCTCTGTTATGCAGCAGAGCACTCGAGTAACTGGCATGCTAGGTAAAAACACCTGCTGCTCAGACTCAGCAAATTCCCAGAGCTGGGGCAGTAAACATGGCTCCCACCTGGTACCTCAGACATAAGGCTAGGCCTTTGGGGAACTGAGGGGGATAGAGTCAGCTGCCAGAGCCACACAATGACCACTTAGCAATTTAAGGTTTGGATCATGTGTCAGAGAACACTACAAGTGCTCGGCTACAGGTGCTTAGTAAAGTCAGGGCCAGACTGAGAAAACTTCTGAACAGATATAGTATGTTTAAAAATATGCTTAAATGCTAAAAAAAAATTAAAGAAAATGGGTATGGACAGTCATAGAACAAAAATACATAGTTTAAAAATAATAAAGTCAAGACTTTAAAGAAAGAATAAAAATATAGAAAGAATAAGCCACATAAAGATGGGAAACACTCAGGATGTCTGGATCCTTTGTTGATGTTGAGTTTTTTAGATGCTAATGTACAAAATACAATAGCTTCTAAGAGACATTGGATTATGGAAACTGCTAAAATAAATCAACCTATATATTTTAAGAATGTCTTAACTTCAAAATGGAAGTAAAAAAAATATGTTATGTTGAGGGGGAGGTTATGTCTTTGTTTCCACAGGAAACAAAAGCTATGGTTCTCTTCAAAATTAATGAAGATCAGATTTGATTAGGGGAGACCTCCTGAGGATCTTGGTTGCAGACATGAAGGAAAAAGCCAAGAAAGATTACAAGACAGGTGATGTATAAGCTGATCCCTTGGCATGGGGACAGCTTTGACACTGGATGAGACATGATAAATCTCGTTGGCTACAGAATCCTCATGACTTATTATTGCATAATATCCTTTCATATGGCATGGATAGAGGTTTGGTTATAGAGTCCAAATAAACTTATAAGGTTGACAGATGCCCCTTTACCTGCTCAAACATAAAACAAAAGACATCTTTAACCGACTTGTGCATACTGCACATTCCATACTTGTGCTAAGATATATGTTATCTTTAAAACTTTGTGTGTTTTCAGAAAGAAAAAAAAGGACCAAACATCAATAAAGATAAGTAGCCCAGGTAATCCAGCCTCTCAGAAGGCTTCTGTTGCAGTTTCCTCAACATTTTGCATCCAGAACAACTTCAAAGATGCTAGTTGAGGTGGTCCAGCCTCACAGAATACTCCAGCCAAGACTAAATCAGCTTTATACTTTTTCATCACACAGAGACTAGACAATAAATGATACAGCTAGCTCTCCCAGGACTTGACCATTATCTCAAATTTCTCAGGATACCCTAAAGACATCATTGCCTCAGATAACAGGAAACAGTCTAGAGAACATGACACCCACATTCCCAAAAGATGGAGTGGGTTGTTTTTGGTCATTCAGTGGGTTATGGACATTTTTCATCATTTAGGGGGATTGGTTACAAGTTGTTATTGGTCATGGTCAGGAAAAAAGTTGGACAAAGGAGATTCGATTCAGAGATATCTTTCTGAAAAGAAAAAGGGGGATACAGAAAGGATAGGATGAAAGAGTAGATTATTGAATCCACTTTAAACTAAAAAGCAACTATTAATCTTAAATACTTTACATTGGTATGGATTTTTGTATATTGATACAGATCTAAGGTTATTTTTTATACTAAATATATGTTTCTATTCTTGTTTAGAGTATTATACTTATGCAGCTCATTTAAAAATGTAATGTATAATTAAGAAATACAGATTAGTTAGTCATCCACAATAAGCAAATTTGTAGTCATGTTACATATGTTTTCAAGGTTAAATAGAGACACATTTTAGATAGATAGGTGGTCTTCAAACACTTCAGAGACCTACAGAATATGGCATTTAAGATGTTTTAATAACCTAAGGCTTTTCATGATAGTGAGACACATTTGCTCTTGACAGCACCAATTTACTTCAAAAAAAGGATGATGGACATTGAAGAAACTCCACATGGAGTTTGCTTTCATTGTGACAAAGTTAGTCACTGGGCAAGAAACTGTCCTTGCCTCGACTGATGACAGTATGCTTTTCAAATCAAACCAAAGAAGGCAACTGCCAAACTTTGCCAAGACAAGGTAGTACAGTCCTTCAAAATTCCTGCTTCACAGAAAAGTCTGTCAGATATTTTAGACCTGTAGGCTGAAGATGGAGGCCCCAACATTGCAGAGGAACCTTGGGTGACTGTCCGGGCAACTAGTTGTATCTGTAGTTTCTATAGTTTTGGAACTTGTTTGCTCTACACTTCCTGTTTACTCAGGTAATATTATACCCTCCTTGGGTCTCTGATAGAGTTGAAGATGAGATAGTTATTGTTACAGTTTTCCTTGTTACCAAATTTGGAATGAAACTCATAAAAGAGGTATCAAGTGTGTAAGATTGAGAGACATAAAAGCTTAAGTTGTCTATCTAAGAAAATGCTTTAAGGTCTAAAATGATAATTCTGGGTTTGTAATACAAGTTAGGATAGAAAATGAATTAGGTATAAAACTTTGGACTCATTAAGATAAGATAGATAATAGAGTAATTTCTCCAAATTTGCCAAGTGCAAATGGACTGGACATTGTGAGTGTAATTCTTACTTAATAATTGTTCTTATTGTATATAAATTTTACTGTATTAGAGTTAAAACATTTCCTTTTTATTTAGCCAGAAAGTGGGACATGTTGTGGAATATTTGTACACTGTGTGAAGATGTATCATTGTGATTGGTATAATAAAGAGCTGAATGGCCAGTAGTTATGCAGAAAGAGTTAGGTGGGCCTTGCAGGGACACAGAGGACTCTGAAGGAAGATGGAGTCACCAGCCAAATGGAGAGGAAACAGGATGAAAGAGAAGTAACGCCGCGTGACAGAATGTAGATGAATAGAAATGGGTTAATTTAAGTTATAAGAGCTAGTTAAAAACAAGCCCAAGCTAGAGGTCGAGCTTTCGTAATTAATAAGTCTCCATGTCAGAGTGCTTGCCTAGAATGTACTAGGTCCTGGGTTCTAGCTCAGATTCTACTCCCATGACCATAAGACAAAACAAAGAAGGAATGGCATTCCTCTTAACACTCTTGGTGGGTAGAACTAGGGGATGGCCACACTTACACGCACTCACTTTACATGCTTTTCTCTGTCTGTAGGTATTGAAATCTGTGGCTTCACACAGAGCCCACCAGTTCTGATACTGGTATATTCTTGTTTCTCTCTTTTCCTACTTGTAACCTCCTTTTCCTAAAGTGAGAGACCTTAATGAATTTGCTTATACAATTACCTCTGTGAGGGGCTGTAGAGATGGCTCAGCGGTTAAGAGCATTGACTGTTCTTCCAGAGGACCCAGGTTCAATTCCCAGCACCCACATGGCAACTCACAATTGTCTGTAACTCCAGCCCTAGGGGGTACTAAAACACCAATGTACATAAAATAAATAACTTATTTAAAAACAAAAACCCCAATTACCTCTGTGATTGCAAACAGTCTTCACCTCTGTTGCCACCACCTCCCGTATGACATCTACTTCACTCTTCTATGGCTCTCACACCCTACACTTTGCCACTCTGACACATAAAATCCCCCATAAGGCCACTCTTTGGATATGACCTTTGCCATGCCATCTCTGCAGGAACACCCTTTCCCATGCCACTGGTATGGCACAGGTCATTGCTGCACACAACATCTGCAGCCCTAGCAGCTGCCCCTCCCCCAGGTCAGGAGCCCCATCACTCTACTGTAGCTGGAGTTTTTCTGGTCCTGCCTGGCCCAGGGTCAGGACAAATCTCTCACCTGCCAGTCCTGCAGCTGCTTAGACCCAACCAAGTAAACACACAGAGGCTTATGTTATTTATAAACTGTATGGCCGTGGCAGGCTTCTAGCTAGCTGTTTTTCTATCTTAAATTAACCCATTTCTATTAATCTATAAGTTGCCACGTGGCTCGTGGCTTACCGGTATCTTAACATCTGTTTCTCATCGTGGTGGCTGGTAGCGTCTCTCTGCCTCAGCCTTCCACTTCCCAGAATTCTCCTCTCTCCTTGTCCCGCCTATACTTCCTGCCTGGCTACTGGCCAATCAGTGTTTTATTTATTAACCAATCAGAGCAACACATTTAACATACAGAACATCCCACAGCACTCTACAGTGGCTCTGGACACCGTTGCTCGCCATCACCACAACCGTGGGACCTACCTTGTTCTTATCACATTGCTGTATTGTCCAGGGTGGAGAAAGGGAGGAGAAGGAAAAGAAAAGAAGAGAGAAAGAGAAAAGAGAAGATGAATACTCTTCCTTCTAAGGAGGTCATTTGTAATTTTTATTTGTGTAAGGTCAAGACTAGAATGAACTACTTTCTCTCAAAAAAATTTTTTGTAGCATTCCTAATCATGGGTTATTTGTTTTTTTTTGAAACCTTTGTTTTCCTTTTGCTACTCAAATTTTCTATCATCTATCTACTATCTATCTATCATCTATCTATCATCTATCTACCATCTATCAATCGATCTATCATCTATCTATCTATCTATCTATGTATCTATCTATTTATCATCTGTCCATCCATCCATTTTGAGGCAGGGTCCCACTACATTGCCCCGTCTGTCTGTCTGCCTGCCTGCCTGCCTGCCTGCCTATCTATCCATCCCCATCCATCCATCCATCCATCCAGTTTGAGACAGGGTTCCACTATGTTGCCCCAGCTGGTTTGGGGCTTCCAACATATTTGTTTAAAACATCTAATATTATTATCATTATATTTATTTATTTAGGTGGGCAGGATGGCTAATGCACGCCACAGCACACATACACACATATGGAGGTCAGACGGCACCTTGCAGGAGTTGGTTCTCTCCTCCCACCTTGTGGATCTCAGATAAGGAATACAAGTTGTCAGGCTCAGCAGCCTGTGGAGCATCTTGGTGAAACTCCCCGCCCCTTCTTCTTCATGGAACTTGTGTAGAACAGCAGGCCTGGAACTAAAAAAGATCTGCCTGCCTCTGGCAGCGTGCTGGGATGAAAGGTGTGAGCAATCATGCTGGAGACATCTTTTGACTTCCAGGTTCCATGGCCATACTCAATCCCTCTGTGTACTGAGCTTTCCTCCACTGTACTCAGGCTGCTTCTAGTCCCACACAATGCCCGGGATGGCTACATGATAATTTGGGCTATGTTTAGTGCCCTCCTTGCTCTAAGCATATAATTGCTCCATTGTCTGAGCTGTGTTGCGTTTTATGATCACCTTTGCTCTTTCCTCTGGAGTAATAGGTACCTGGCTCTGCTGTTGCTCACTTAGCTTCTTCTGTAATCACACTCTGTCAGCCCCTGCTGTTGGAAGACTGTCTCTAGATCATCAGACACCACAGAACCTCTGTCAGCTTCTCCTCCAGAAGCTTTCTCTTTTGAAGACCTTGGACCTATTGGTCTTGAGCTGGTGCTGCCCATGCTCTCAACTTGAACCCCCCATTCCCTTACCTACCCTATTCCCACTCCTGGAGTCCATGTCTGTCCTTCTAAATTGGTTCCCTTGCGACCTGAAGCCTGTGTCATCTTCCTGCTCTTTCTAGACACAAAAAACTGTGAAATCGATATAATTTCTGAAAAAATTTAAATATGTGAATGTCCTTGATCGACCCTTACACTTGACTGGTCATTTTACTGAGTATGTATAGAATTCTAGGTAAAAGTAATTTTCATATGTATGCGGATACATATGTATATTACAAATATATACATATATATATATTTATTATACAAGGTGGTCTCCCATCTATGTAGTCTTGGCTGGCCTGGAACTCACTATGTAGACCAGGCTGTCCTGAAACTCACAGAAGTTGACCACCTCCCAAGTGTTGGAATTAAAGGTGTGTACCACTGTGCCCAGCATCCTTCACAAGTTTGAAGTCATATTTCAGGTCCTAGTATGCTTCTCTGTGGCTGTGATTAATCCTGTGAAGGAAAGGCACTCAAGGAGGAAAGGGTTTATTTCTGCTTACAGTTCCCAGGTCACACTCCAGCACCGTGTGATCTCAGGGCAGGAACTCATGGCCGGAACCTGGAGGCAGGAACTGAAACAGAGATCAGAGAGCAATTGATTCTCTTACTGGCTTGCTCCCCATGATCTGCTCAGCTAGCTTTCTTCTACAGCCCAGGACCACCTCCCTACCCAGGACCATCCATGGACAGATGTGCTGGGTTATATAAGAAATCTAGCTGAGGCAGAATCAAGAGGGTGGCGGCTGCCAATACCCTGTGAAGCTGAGGGGCTGCTCTGAGAGACCCATGGAGGCTGCTTGGGGAGATCTGGTGATGGAAGATGAACCTGCAGAGTGTGAAGTAGCTCTGGAACTAAAAAAAGACAGGTCTGTGAGAGCCAAAGTTACATTTTAAGTTTTAATGACTATGCCTAAGAGACCCATGAAACGAAAATGCCTCTGATCTGCAAGCCCCTTGCCCAAGGACAGATAGTTCCTGAAACGCTGGAGGCTATTGTTTGTGGGAGACAATAAGCCACGTGTTTTTCATTCCCCTCAACAAGTTTGTTTGACTCATGTACACCAGATGTGCTTGATCACATGTGGGCGGGAGGTTCACAGGCTGGGGGTAAGTCAGGATGTATGCTTGCCCCTGATTGGACATGATGGGAAATGCAATGAATTATGGTTTTCCTTCTTAGGTCTCTACAAACTATGATTCTGAACCATTCCCCAGGAACCTGGGTATGGACCTGGCCAGAGCCCATCCACTTGGCCAGTATTTAATTAAAGCTTGCTTCAAATTTGGCTTTAAACTGTGTAGTGTTCTTATTCTCGATCGGTGGGATAAACAGTCTTACGGAAAAATGCTTTTAAAAAGTGGGTTCATGGAATTGGAGAAAAAAGATGCCAGAACTGAGTGGCATTTCCTGCAGAGAGAAGTGGAGTGGTGACAGGTATGGGAAATGAGGCTGGTGAGGACAAAGGAGTATGTCACTGCTGAGTCCCGGCTGCTAGGAGGCTCAGGCCAACATAAGGCCTGTCTCACCCAGTCACCTGGCCCACAGACCCTTCTGCATGGAGCTGCTACTGCTGCCGCCGCAGGGAACCAGTAGGGTGGTGTACAGTAACCTGGAGCTCATGCAGGCCCTATCCCCAGACACAATGCCCAACCACTCGATCACCCTGACTCCGAGCAACAAGTATCTTAGAATGGTTCATTTACCAGATTAAGTCTCCTTGAAAGCGGTCCGTGGTCTGTACTACCACTGGAGGCCATGTTGCTGTCCGTTATCTGTACTGCTGCCAGAGACCACATTGACGTCCATGATCCAGGCAATTACTGAAGACCGAGTTGAGGTCCATGCCACCAGAGGCTGTGTTGATGTCCACAATCCATGCTGCTGTCAGCAGCGATGGGCAAGGAAGCTTCTTTTGCAGTGGTGTCAATGAGTGCGGGCTCATAGCTGAGAATGAGAGAGACGTTGAAGGCTTCTGTGTCAACCTCTCACCTCCCCCGCTTCTCACCGCCCCTCCCCCCAAAAAAGGAAGCAGTCCAGGCAGGAAGCTATTGAAGAGAATCCTTAAAAGCTGTGATAAAGATGCTGAAGTGTAGCTCTTCCCAGTTGATGGCTTATGGCTGAGGTGGGGGTGGGGAAGGACTCAGTTTTCTTTAAGGGGCTGGCCACTGGGAGTTGGACCATGCTCCAGTGAGTATATGGGCAACACAAATTGGACTTTTTCTTTTTTTCTTTTTCCTTTGCCATTTTTGGGGGAGAGGGGCTCAAGGGTGGGAGGGTCGACCTGGGAAGAATGGGTGCATTGAAATTTCTAAATAATTAATAAAAACATTATGTTGGAAAAAAAAAGAATGATTGAATCAAGGAAGGAAGGAAAGAAGGAAGGAAGGAAGGAGGAAACCTAGCTGAGTAAGCCAACTGGGTATGGAGACACACTCCTTTTTAATCCCAGAGCTCAAGAGGCAGGTGGATCTCCAGGCCACTCACTGGGCAAAAGTTCAACCACTGACTTACGTGCCAGCCCTGTTTCTACTTGTTTTTGAGATGGTCTCACCATGTACCTCAGGATGTCTAAGAACTTGGAATCCTCCTTCAGCCTCCTGAGTGCTGGGGTGACAAGTGTGTGCCACCACACCTGGCTTATCTTTTGTCCTTTTCCATTCCCCTGCAAGTTTTATAATCAGCTTGTCAGTTCGCACCGAAAGAAAAAATATCATCTTGGTGGTAGTTTTTTTTTTTTTAAGATTATTGAATTCATCCACTTTAATAAGTGTGTAATTCAATGAATTTTCTTAAATTCACAGAGTTGAGCAACCGTCACCAAAATAGATTTTGGAACGTTTAACACGCTCCAGAGAAAACCCCATGCCCATTAGCAGTTTAGTCCCCCTTCCTTTCCCATTCTGCCTGAAACCCAAGGCAATCACTAATTCCATTTAATCGTCACAGACAAGCTAATTTTGACTATGATGTCTAAGTGGGATTGTCAGGTCAGCAGGGCAAGACAGTGGCTGCTGTGGTTGATCCAGGTTCGAGCCCAGGATCTACTTGGTGGGAAGAGGAGAAACAACTTCACATTGTCCTCAGACCTCCACAGAGGCACACGCACGCACGCACGCACGCACGCACACGCACCCTCCCCAATAGATAAGGAAATGTAATTTAAATTTTGTTTGTTTTTCAAGATAGGCTTTCTCTGTGTTGTCCTGGCTGTCCTGGAAATCACTCTGTAGTCCAGGCTGCCTTTGAACTCAGAGATCTACCTGCCTCTGCCTCCTGAGTTCTGGGATTAAAGATGAATGACACCATCACCCAGAAATAAAAAAAAAATAGTGGAATTGTAGTATGTAGTATTTTGTGGTTGGCTTATTCATAGCTGTCATTGGCTGCATGTACCCATAGCTGACAGATTGAATAAACCATGTTATCGTAATGTTTGTGGAGCTCATCTGTGTGTATCTAATAGTATTTCTTTTCTTTCTTTCTTTTTTTTTTTTGTTTTTTTTTTGTTTTTTGTTTTTCGAGACAGGGTTTCTTCGTGTAGCAGTCCTGGCTGTCCTAGAACTCACTCTGTAGACGAGGCTGGCCTTGAACTCACAGAGATTACCTGCCTCTGCCTCCCGAGTAGTATTTCATTTTTATGGTGAATGATATTTTTGTCTGAATATACCACACTTCTCTATTCATTAGCTGTTTCCACATTTCGGCGTTTATGAATAATGACACTGTAAATATTCGTGTATACTTTTTTGTTTGTTTTGGCTTTTTCTTTTTTGGTTTCTGTTTTTCTGGCAGGGTTCCTTGTTGTCCAGGTTGACCTTGAACTTGATAGGTAGGTCAGACTGGCCTTGAACTTCTGATCCTCCTGTCTCCACCTCCTGAGGGCTGTTATTACAGGCACTTGCCACCTTCTATATATTTTAGTGCAGACACAAGATTAGAATTGTTGGGCCACTGTGTGACCTAAAGATTTGGGTTTTGTTTTCTAAAAAGTTTTCACATTATAGATCCCACCAGCAATGAATGGGGTTTTATTTTTTGAATCAACCAATCAGTTAGGAAATAGAACTAACCATTTTACAGTGTGGATATTACCAATGCATGAACACAGTATATCAATACAACTCTTTTAGTTTAGTTGTGTTTTTTAGACAGGTCTCACTGTGTAGCCCTGGCTGGCCTGGAACCTGCTATGTGAAACAGCCCGGTCTTGAACTCACAGCAATCCTGACTCTGCCTCCTGAATGTTGAGATTAAAGTCATGTGCTGGGGCTGGTGAGATGGCTCAGCAGCGATGAGCACACGCTGCTCTTGCAGAGGACTCGGATTCAGTGCTCAGCACTCACATGGTGGCTCACCATCATCTCTAACTCCAATTCCAGGGAATCCAATACTGGCTTCTAAGAGCACCAGGCACACTGGTGGTGCACAGACATACATGCAGGCAGAACACTCACATAAATAAAAATAATAAAGAAGACTGGGCCATGGTGGGGTACACCTTGAATCCAGCACTTGAGAGGCAGATGGACCTATTTGAGTAAGAGGTCATTGCATGAAGTTGTGAAAGTGAAGCCTGGATTACCTTGGAGACCCCAAGATGTTGGAGATGCCAGACCCATGCGATACCTAATGAGGAAAGCTGCTAACAGGGAGTGGAAACAGCCCAAGAGAAAATAGTGCATTGTAGTCAACAAAGCTGAAAGGAGTTGGAGACCTGAGTGCTGAAGGGCACTTTGACA
>CABHPH010106355.1:3193-13758 GCA_902168325.1 Peromyscus nudipes
GCCACAAAGTGGTGGCACACACCTTTAATAGCCGGGCGTTGGTGGCGCACGCCTTTAATCCCAGCACTCGGGAGGCAGAGCCAGGCGGATCTCTGTGAGTTCGAGGCCAGCCTGGGCTACCAAGTGAGCTCCAGGAAAGGCGCAAAGCTACACAGAGAAACCCTGTCTCAAAAAACCAAAAAAAAAAAAAAGTCCAAGAAATTTGGGACACCATGAAAAGACCAAACCTAAGAATAATAGGGATAGAAGAAGGAAAAGAATACCAATTCAAAGACACAGAAAATGTATTCAACAAAATCATAGAAGAAAACTTTCCTTACCTAATGAAAGAAATACCTATGAAGATACAAGAAGCTTACAGAACACCAAATAGGCTAGATCCAAAAAAAAAGAAGTCCCTTCATCACATAATAATCAAAACACTAAACATACAGAACAAAGAAAAAATATTAAGAGCTGCAAAGGAATAAAAAGTAACATGTAAAGGCAGACCCATGAGAATAACACCAGACTTCTCAATAGAGACTGTGAAAGCTAGAAGGTCCTGGACAAACATTATGCAGACCCTAAGAGACCACAGATGCCAACCCAGACTATAATACCCAGCGAAACTCTTAATCACCATAGACAGAGTAAACAAAATATTCCATGATAAAACCAGATTTAAACAATACCTATCCACAAATCCAGCCCTACAGAAAGCACTAGAAGGAAAAATCCAACCTAAAGAAGTTAAACACATCCGTGAAAACTCAGACAATAGATAATCCCACACCAACAAATACCAAAGAAGGGAAACACAACACACACACACAGACACACAGACACACAGACACACACACACACACACACACACACACACAAAGAAAAAAACAGGAAAGAAGCAAATATGAGGGCTGGGGATGTAGCTCAATGGTAGAATGCTTACCTAGCATGAGCTCCTGGATTTACTATTTAGCACCATAAATCAAAACAGAGCAGAGCACCTCACTAACCCTGTAACTGTTAAGGAAATGAATTTGTGGTGAAATGTTTTTGTTTTTGTTTGGTTGACTTCCCATAATGGGAAAATGTTAACAGAATCTAGAAGACATTGTGTGGTCTTGTTCTTTTTTGTTTGTTTGTTTGTCGAGACAGGGTTTCTCTGTGTAGTTTTGGTGCCTGTCCTGGATCTCACTCTGTAGACCAGGCTGGCCTCAAACTCACAGAGATCCGCCTGGCTCTGCCTCCTGAGTGCTGGGATTAAAGGCATGCGCCACCACCGCCCAGCTATTTTTTTTTTTTTAAGATTTATTTATTTATTATGTATACAGTGTTCTACCTGCAGGCCAGAAGAGGGCACCAGATCTCATTACAGATGCTTGTCCGCCACCATGTGGTTGCTGGGAATTGAACTTAGGACCTCTGGAAGAACAGTCAAAGCTCTTAACCTCTGAGCCATCTCTTCCACTGGTCTTGTTCTTATAATCCTTTGGGCATTCTCCCCAGTGCTCAGGTCTTACTGGGCCATATTACCTTTCCAATGAGTCAATCTCTTCCCAGATTCAGAGCCAACTATCCTTTCTGGAAAACACTTCTCTGCTCTACCTGACTCCTGCAGTCATTCCTCTGGCCTTCCTGAGTTAGTCCCATGCTTCCTGTGCTGAGTTTGTGTACTGCTTTCCTTCCCTGAATTCACACCATTCTAATTCTATAACCATGGAGGACATGTGTGTAAGTTTACTTCTGTTCCCAGTGCTAAATACAGTGCCTGACATAGTATGTGGTCAACAAACTTTCTTAGTAGAAAGAAAAAAAGAAGATAGATAGATAGATAGATAGATAGATAGATAGATAGATAGATAGATAGATAGACAGACAGGAAGAAGAAATAATAAAATGGAAGGAAAGATGGAAGCAATCCAGAAAGACTGCATGGAGGCCTCACTGAGGCTGGAAGATACTTAATTTCCTTTCTCTTGGAGGAAAGCTGAAAAGAGTGGCTCTTACATGAGGCCTATGTTCAAATGCAGAAGCTGCATATTCTAATTTTGTCCATGAGATAATGGTTAGTGCAAACTAGAGAATTAAGTTCAAATTAGTCATCAGAGCAAAGGGGGTTTGAGGTTGTGGGAGCCCACAGAGGCTTCCTAGTGAGAACTTACTCAGCAGGGCTGCATGAGGAGATGCTTTGGCCACAGGAGTGTTTACCGAGTATTTGGAAAGGTCTACACTTGGCTGTCTGGTGTGCTTTGATCTTGCAAGGGTGAGGTCTTTTGCCCCTCCCCTTGGCATATTATAAAAAGGCCTTTTCAATAAAGGATGAGCCTGGTGGGTATTGACCCAGGCCCTCCTGAAGCTATCCATGTTTCTGTCTTTCTTCTCATTGGCTAGGTCTATTTTTCTATCTATCATTTCTTAATTCCTCGCTCCTCTACCTAAGAACGCTTCAAAATCTGGGAGCAGATTGGAGCTGAACTCCCACAGACTCCCACAGATGGTGCCCGGACAGGGACTTAGGTATGGAGGATAAAGAGAAAGAACACTGTGGAGCAGGGGGTATGCCCAGTAATTAATTAAGTTGAGGCGGTGATATTCTATTCTTTGGGAGTAAAATTGTAAATATAAATCAGAGTAGTTAAAGTTAGGCTACATCAAGTATCTCTCTGTCTCTGTTTCTGTGTGTGTCTCTCTCTATTAAAGTAAGTCATATAAGTTTTGTGAAATTTAGCTTGAGAAATACAGGCTTAGGTATATTAGGGTAGAATAGGCTTTAGGTATATAGGGATATTGTGAAGGCTTAGAGATAATAGAAACTTAGAGTAGAGTGGTTCCCCTCACCCCTGAGTACATACGGGACCTGGGACGCAGAAAGCAGCGTCCAGGACTGAGCAAACACTGTGAACCTGGCAGTCTGAGAGTGAAAAGCTGCTTCAGAGACTGGCAGCTTCAGAAAGCAGCAGCAGTGAAGCAGAAACTTCAGACCCCAGCGACTGGAGCAGGTCTGTCACCAGGAGCCAGAGTCCCCAGAGGCCAGAGCCCAGCAAGGGGCATCCTGGGAGAATGCAGGTGGGGAGCAATGTGGGCAGCTGAAGAGTGAGAGCTCAGGGTGCTGTGGCGGCTGTGCTAGAGAAAAAGCCTCCAGAGATAGATGCCCTCGGGCACACACCAGGAGCATGTGTGCATTTGGGGACACTGAGGTAGGCCTGACTACTGTGAGCAGCATTGGGGGGGGGGGAAGCCCTGCAGAGGCCAGGCAGCATCCCCAAGGGTGGAACCTTGGCAGAGGCAGTGCAGACCCAGAGGGAAACTGCTGTCTGACAGGACACCAGGGTGGGATGAGCCCTGGTGTGGAGAGAGCAGCGAAGGTTTTGGAATCCTCATTGCAATGAAATGTACAGGGTCCGAGCCCTTAGTGGCAGCATGCAGCAGCAGCGCTCCAGATTGAATGGTGGAGACTCACTGAAAGCCAGCCTGAGCTCCCAGCAGCAGGGTGAAGCATAGGGCTGCCCTCAGGGCAGCAATCGGCCATGCAAACTCCTGGACTGGAGTGCCGAATGCAGAGTCACCAGCAGGGCAGGTAATGGGTTCTGAGGAAGCCACAGCTCATAGCGGCTGGGAGGAGGTTTGAGCCCTTGTGATGTGAGGAGGTTGAGAGCTGGGGCCTCAGGACACAGGGTTCCTGGGCTGGCGGTCCGGAGATGAGAGATGGACCAGGATTGTAAAAATAAGCAGACTTGGAGCCAGCAGCTAAAGTCACGCCATTTCTGTTTGCTGGTGGTGAACAAATGCATGGCTGCTTTAAGGTTCATGCTGGCTGCATGGAGGTCTCTTTTGAAGAGGTCTGCACCAGCCAGCTATTTTGGCGCTAACTGTGGTGCCAGCAGCTTTTGCCCTGGAGCTTTTGCCTAGGGTAAGGCTAACTGAGAGTGAGGCTTCAGAGACACTGTTTTGAAATGAATTGTATTCAAGGGAACTACAAAAAAAAAAAAGTTTTGGTTATGGGATTCCTCATATTTGGAGCTGTTTGCTTCAGAGTCATTATAACTTGGATTGCTATACAGGGACTTCAGGGCAGCTGATGAGCCAAGCCCTGATTTTGAGTGCTCAGAGGAACTTTAAGGCTGGTACCAGAACTGTCTTTTTGAACTTTTCAGACTTAAGAAATGAGATGGGCCGGGCGGTGGTGGCGCACGCCTTTAATCCCAGCACTTGGGAGCCAGAGCCAGGCAGATCTCTGTGAGTTCGAGGCTAGCTGGGGCTACAGAGTGAGTTCCAGGACAGGCTCCAAAGCTACACAGAGAAACCCTGTCTCGGAAAAAAAAAAAAAAGAAAGAAAGAAAGAAAGAAAGAAAGAAATGAGATGGACAGGAGTGGTTCAATTGTAATGAAACTGTTTTGTGTATGCATATACACTTTATTAACTGTGGTGACTCATGAAACTTTTGTGTAAAAGTGGGACTGTACGGTGTAAGTATAGAGAAATTTGTTTTTTCTACCCAGGCTCAAGATGCAGCTGAAAAAATTATAAAGAAAGGGGGGAGTTAATATTCCTCAGTCTCTTTAATTCTTTAAAAAACATATTTTCGGGCTGGAGAGATGGCTCAGAGGTTAAGAGCACTGCTTGTTCTTCCAAAGGTCCTGAGTTCAATTCCCAGAAACCACATGGTGGCTCACAACCATCTGTAATGAGATCTAGTGCCCTCTTCAGGCCTGCATGGATATGTGCAGACAGAACACTGTATACATAATAAATAAATCAGTCTTTACACATATATAAATCTTTTCTTGTGGGCTGGAGAGATGGCTCAGAGGTTAAGAGCACTGGCAGCTCTTCCAGAGGTCCTGAGTTCAATTCCCAGCAACCACATGGTGGCTCACAACCATCTGTAATGAGATCTGGTGCCCTCTTCTGGCCTGCAGTCATACATGCTGTATACGTAATAAATAAATCTTTAAAAAAAAAAAATCTTTTCTTGTCCCTTGAGTAGATTAATTGCAACCTGTGTTAATGTACACAATTTTTGTTAGCAAAAATTGTAAATAGTTCTATTGAGAGTTTGCTTTTGGATGTAAGCTTGTAAGAACTATAATTGTGTACAGTAATATTTATTCTAGAATTATGTTAACCTGTTAATGTTAATGGTGATGCTAAGGAGTCTTTAGATTTGATGGGGCTGCACAGGAGTTTATTGATTTATTTGATGTGATTGCATCAAGAGTTTATTGACTTAAAAAAGGGCTTGGTGCAGCTAAGACTGCTATAGACATCTTAGACCCATTCAAAAAGGCCATCTATCTTTATCATCTTTTACTCCTTTACTGGGAGGTGTGGCAGTCATAGGGAGCAGGAGTAGTGCTGTGGTAATTCCAGCTACTTGCAAGCTCTTAGTGGAAAAGCAGCTTCAGAGCTGCATAGGGTTAAGCTCTGCACCCTTCCCTGCCAGAGGCTGGTAGTCAGAGACAAGTATGTCCTTGCTAGCTGTCAACCTAACACTGAGTACACTTGGTAGAAAGTGTATCTCAAAGATGGGAAAGGCTGTCTAGTGAAGAAGGCAACCTAAGACAGGCACAGTCCATCTTAGAGGCACAGTCCATCTGAGGGGTCTGAGGGGCTTTTTATATTATTAAGAAGAGGGACCTGTGGGAGCCCACAGAGGCTTCCTAGTGAGAACTTACTCAGTGTCAGAGAATCTGAGCTTGCTTTACCCAGCAGGGTTGCGTAAGGTGTTTGGAAGGGTCTACACTTGGTTGTACAGTGTGCTTTGATCTTGCAAGGGGAAGGTCTTTTGCCTCTCCTGTTGGCATATTATAAAAAGCCCTTTCCAATAAAGGATAAGCCTGGTGGGTATTGACCCAGGCCCTTCTGAAGCTATTCTGTGTTTCTGTCTTTCTTCTCATTGGCTAGGTCTATTTTTCCATCTATCATTTCTTTTTTTGTTTGTTTGTTTTTTTGTTTTTTGTTTTTTGTTTTTTCGAGACAGGGTTTCTCTGTGTAGCTTTGCGCCTTTCCTGGATCTCACTCTGTAGACCAGGCTGGCCTTGAACTCACAGAGATCCGCCTGGCTCTGCCTCCCGAGTGCTGGGATTAAAGACGTGCACCATCACCGCCTCGGCCTATCTATCATTTCTTAATTCCTCTCTCCTCTACCTAAGAACTCTTCAAAAGGTGGGAGCAGGTTGGAGCTGGACTCCCACAGAGTCTCACATGAGGTGAGTATTAGGTATAGAGCAAACAAGAATGGGAAATTCAGGAACGATAGGGCACCTGGGAAACAACCTGAACATATTCACTGGTAGAACCAAGCTGCTGGCTGGAGTTACTGTTTGGTGCCAGCTGCTGACTGTGTATGGGCAAAGCAAGTCAGATTAAAGGAACATTCACAGTTGCCAAATAGGTACCCCACATATTTGAATAAGTTAATATTCTTGAATATAAGCCATTTTTTCATGAGTTTTGTTATACTAGATATACTAAGAAGACAGCATTAGGTTTGAGATCATGTGGGATAATGGTCCCTGCATCCATGCTAGACCTATCCAGACAGCCTAAGCACTTGCCTGGCACCACTAATTTCTACATGTCTATGGGATCTTTAGAAATTCAATATTTTGAGCCAGCATCACCAACCTCTTAACTTATATGCAATTTCATATATCACCTTTCCTGGAACGTTGGCTCCTGAGGAATAGGGAAAGCATCTAGTTCATTTTCTCATCTTCTATTGAGTCTAATACAAGGAGTTCAGATAGCACGTTCTCAAAAAGTATGAATAAATATTGTTATCTATTGCCTAGGCCCTCAAATAGTTAATTCAATTGTTAACCTCTATTTTAAATTTTATTTTACTTTTATGTGTATGGGTGTTTTGGCTTCATGTATGTGTGCACCACATGTATGCACTATCTATGGAGGCCAGAAAAGGGTGTCAGATCCCCAGGGGCTGTAATTACAGGCTGTTGTTAGCTACCATGTGGACTCAGAATCAAACCAGGATCCTCTAGAAGAGCAGCTAGTGCTCTTAACTGATGAGCTATCTCTCTAGACCCCAATTTTTAACTTCCCAAGGAAACCTTTTTAGCCCTAAATTCCTTCTGGAATTTAAGCTAAATAAATTTCTAGGACTTTTCTGAACTGTAAGTATTAGAATAATGATAAGTCATATGTCTATCTATCTGTCTACAAACTTACACATACACACACATATATGGGAGGGGTCAGTTTGATTAGCACAAATGTCATGATGAAATGCATTATTTTGCATTCTAACTTTACAAAATAATTTAAAAACTCTTGGTAGAGTGGCAGGTTGATTGGGTTAGGTACACATACAGGCAACTGGTAAACATACCTCTGGACATGTCTGTGAGGGTGCTTGCAGAGAGTGTTATTAAGAAGGGAAAGCTGGTGCTGTGTGTTGCTGGCACCATCGAATAGGCTAGAATCCTGGGCAGAATAAGAGGGAGGAGAGATGGAGGGCGTGCAGAAGCACAGGCTTCACTCTCAACCTCCAGTCCCCTGATGTGAACCGCTCTCCCCATATGTCCTCCCCAGTAAAGTGGACTGAAACATATGAAACTGTGAGTAGAAATAATCTCTCTTCCCTTAAGTTATCTGGCAAGAGCATTTTGTCACAGCAACAGAAAAACACAGCACGTTTTATAACGTATCATTTGTAATATGTCACTGGCTCACAGTGGAAACTAAAGAAGTATTTTCAGTGAACTGGCTCCAATAAAGATATATTAGTTGAGAAGAGACATATAGATGTTTTTAAAATTTAATATGAAGTATTGGTGAGTTGAATCTTCATTAAAATATACAAGAGAAACCCGTTGTTCAATTTTTCCCAGGGTAAAATTTAGTGTCTTTGGAATCATTTTGTAACATAATAACTCTTTAATTTAATCTATTAATTGAAGTTTCACCAGTTTTTTTTTGTTTTGTTTTGTTTGTTTGTTTTGTTTTTTCAAGACAGGGTTTCTCTGTGTAGCTCTGGCTGTCCTGGAATTTGCTCTGTAGACCAGGCTGGTCTCGAACTCACAGAGATCCCACCTGCCTCTGACTCCTGAGTGCTGAGATTAAAGGTAGAAGTTTAACATTTTTATATTTTATATTTATATTTTACTAACAATAGGGAAGCCAGATTAAATAGTTTATAGTAACATGGTAGTCAAATGACTTAACATCGCTATGGCCTGGAAATAATTTGTTTGATGACATTTTGTGTATGCTCTAACAAATAAAGCTTGCCTGAAGATCAGAGGGCAAAGCCAGCCACTAGTTAGCCATAGAGGCCAGGCAGTGGTGGCACACACCTTTAATCTCAGCACTTGGAATCTCATGCCTTTACTTCCAGCACAAGGGAGGTAGAGACAGGAAGAGATATGGCTGGGCAGAGAAGGGAATATAAGGCAGGAGGAGAAAGGAGCTCAGTCCTCTATGAGGAGTTGGTGAGGTGAGAGGTGACTGTGGCTTGTTCCTTTGTCTCTCTGATCTTTCAGCATTTACCCTCATATCTGGCTCTGGGTTTTTCATTAAGACCAATTAGGATTCGTGCTACATTTTGAGTGTACCTCTCACGGTTTCATATGTTGAAAATGTGGTATTCAGTGCAGCAATGTTAGGAACAGGTGAAACCTTGAGAGTGGGGTCTGGTGGAAGGTAATCAGGTTATTGGAGGTACTGACCTGGGAAGTAATGGATGGGGTTCCTGTGGACCCCAGTTAGTTCTTGTGAAAGAAGGCTGTTATAAAATAGACAAGCTGGCCCCTCCCCCACTATCTGGCTTTTGGTTTCATCACATGATCTCTCTTTCTTGCTTATGATCTTGCTATTGAGTAATTTTGTTACAGCAACAGAAAAACAAAAGTAAGACAAATATTGAGGAAATGAAAAAGATCTCTTCTTCTACAGTTTTTCTCTCACTCTTCCTCTCTCTCTCTCCATACACACTTTCTCCCTTGTGAATTTAATTTTATTAAATTTAAATTTAAACTTTGGCCTACTGTGACTCATAATACTATGAATAAACCTTTTGTTATCCAATACCTCTTTTCACACCCATCCCCATTGTTTACCCACATGCCTCACCAGTTTCAAGAACAGGTCCCATGGTGTTTGGATCATCCACAGTTTCTAGTATCTCGAAGAGATCTATCTTTGGATGTTGCGTTGATATGATCACGTTGGAAGTTGAAGCTTCCTCATCTGAGAAGCAATAGCTGTAGGTCACCCACAGGGTGGGACTCAGGGAGAGGATGCTCTTTACACATTTATTTTGCCTAAGAGGCTTAGCTAGCAAAAACTCTTTTTCCATAAATACAGTGAAAAAGGTTAAAAGAAGTGATGATTGTTTTCAATAAATAACTAGTTTACCTCCAGAAGATTCGATTCCTTTGACAATAACAGAGGCAAAGCAGAACATATTACTACCGATTAGAGTAGAAAACCACTTTTCTTTGGGCCTTGACTTACATATTTTGGGAGTTCCTATTAGAGTAACAACAAGGATTCCCACAAATGAGCCCAGACAGATTAGAATAATCCATAAATTAAATAGAAATCAACGCCCACCCCATGTTCCACAAATCTTATTCTGACTCAACTCCCCAAGTCTTCCTTATTTGTCTGGGATAAGGATAATATCTCCCTTATACTTGTAAAGAAAAGAAATAACACATGACAAATACTTTTCAAACTAGGAATAGAAGTAAATAGGTCAGTTCACCCCTTAAGTCTATAATTATACCAGAAGTTCTCATCCTGTATGAGACAGCTCCGAGAAAACCTGTCCCCTGTCACTGTAGCATAATTAATGATACCTGTGCTCTCAGTAGTCCCGACTACTCGGCGAGACTGAATCACACACATGAAAAATTTCACACGAAATTCCTCTCTATGCATGGCTATTTCCTAGAAATAAAGAGAGTTTAATCCAATTAAATAGATCTGTGGAGTAATTAGAGTGTCAAAGGTTGACATAGTCTAGGCATACTTAATACTGCCGGGCTTTAGGACTTCGCCACATAAAAACGCCAATATATAAGGTAATATAAATAATCTACTTTTATATATGTAAGTCAGGATCCCTGAACAAGCAAGTTCGCCTCCCTCCCTTTTCCAGTTGTTCAGAGTATGGGGAAGGCTGGAGGTTCCAGAGCTTTTCCCTACTTCAGGGCTGAATTCAGACAGGCAGTCAACTGGGTCTAGAATACCTATTCTGAAGCACCTCTTCAAGGCTTCTAAGTAGGGTCTGAGCCACAGGCCTACTAAATTAAGGAGCTTGGTAAATAATCTGAATGAACAAACTTATTTCTTCTCCATTATTCTCTCTTAAAAAGTCTGGCATGATTACATGGTGAGCCCCATTAGAAATCACTGTTTTAAATTCCTCCAGTTATGTAAGGTTCTGCGTGTCGTCGGAGTCTAAGCCAAGGTGTTCCCAAAGTTTCTCTTCCCAGTCTCTGGTCTCTCCCCTAGCCCCACTTCCGGTGATCAGACAAGATGCACACTAATTTCCAGAAGATATAGTTGGAAATAGACTTAAGATCTCAAATCCTCATTTGTCAAGGAAGGGACAACA
>CABHPH010106357.1:0-12239 GCA_902168325.1 Peromyscus nudipes
TTCTCGCTTTTGGAAAGTGAAGCTGGGAAGTGGGACCCACTCAGAAGTTAGGGCTGAACTTGTCTGTGGCGTGTCGCGGTGCTGCCTCAGCAGTTAGACGTAGCCCGGGGAGTTGAGCTGCAGGAGCTGAGAAGTGGCTGTCATTCAACGCTGTCGGGGAAGCTGGCTTCCTCTGCATCCCCGTGAATCATTTCAGGACGCGTGAACCGGTCTCTGTATTCTGTATTCCCCCCCCCCCCACTTCGTCTTCCTCTCCCACTCCTCTCGTTCCGCTCACTCCCCCCACCCCTTTTCGTCCCTTCCTCCCTCCCTCCCTCCCCTTGTAGGGTCGAAAAGTCAGTCCGTTGCATGCAGGCAAACCTTCCATGGTTGTGTGAGAATTTTAAATTTAAATTTTGTGATCGTCCCCCCCACCCCCCGTGGATGTTTAGTGTGTGTGTGGTGGGGGGAAAGGATGGTACGAGACACATGAGACTCTTTCAAGAGCGGGAACTTAATACAAACGCACTTTTTAGACGCTGACATCTTAAGCGGACCGCACAGCATCAGGACTCTTGGATTTTTGCCCCCTTAGTTATAGGGCAGAGCCACCCACAGAAAGGAATGGAGAAGCTGCTGGGTCCTTTTTTAGGAAATGAGCCAAAAAAAAAAAAAAAAAATTAAAAGGAACTTGCCAGTTTCAACCTAACTGTTTCTCCGAGAGCCGTGGCTCTTGGACTTTTCCTTGGAATGCGCTCTGGAGGGATGGAATCGCCACTACGTGAGTGGGGGAGGGGGGAGACGTGGCAGCAGCGTTCTTTCATCAACTTTTTGCCTTTTTTTTTTTTTTTTTTTTAGTTTGAGGGAAAAAAACGTATTTCCCTTCTCAGGTTTAGATGTAGCTTATGAATGGAGCTAGTCTTTTCCTAAAATAATCATATTAAAAAAATCATGCCTGCATAGCAGGAACATTGAAAATTAATTTTAAAAACACATAAAAGGGTTATTTTGGTTATTTCTATGGAGAAAGTAGATTTTTAAGCAAGGAGTAGTGAAGAAGCTGAAAGTGAACAAGCTTGATTTTTTTTTGTCCTGATTTGAAATAGGAACAGCTGTGATTTCTTTTTTCTCCTCAGCCTCTGATTTTTCTTTAACTTTGGACTTTAGCCCGAGTGTCATTTCGGATCCTTAAATATGAATTTGAAGTTTTTGCCTTTTTCGGTAGGAAGACTTTTTTACTACTTCCTTTCAAAGGTTGTGACAGTTTGATTTTGGAATATTGTGTCTAGTGTTTTATTCTGAGGGTAAATGCCTTTTGGGTTTACAGACTAGGGAAATGATTATTTCTCTTTTAGGTGGGTAAAGCTGTTTCCATTGTTCTACTGAAATGAGTTTCATTTTGAAATACTGAAAACAGGGACTGTGATATAAAAGGACTGAGCATTTTGTCTCTTGCTAACTCAGCAAAGTAGGTGAGAAATAGGTACAACTTGTAATAATTATAAAAAATAAATATAGAAGAACAAGGCTTTAGGTCACCTGTGTATTCCATTGTTGCAGGTGAGCCTCAGCTTTGGAAGGGGGAGACTGCTGTTTTTCTGTTGCTGCAGAGTGGTTACGTATTTGACAAGCATGGAGTAGTTAATTTCAAACATTTGTGTTGATGCCAGGGATGTGTTAAGAATTGGGATAGCCATAAAGTTTGTGAACCTTAGTTTCTATGGAAGGAGTGCTTTGTTTTTAATAAATGACGAACCTGGGGGGTAATTATTGTTCTTAGATTAATCTTTGAGATCCAGAATGGTTTTCAACCTATTTTGAGGCCATGAAACCCCTTGAAAGTCGGCAGGAAGGTGGGGGCCTAAATCAGAAAATACAAATACACATTTCTATATAATTTTATATATCATTTTATGCCCCATCCATTATAAGAATCCCTAATATCTAGGCTTCTTGAGGCAGACTTCTTGATTGTTTCAGAAAGTTGAGATGAACATATGTCAGCTTCATTCAAGTACATAGATGGCTCTAATAAACTTTAGCTGAAAGTGTTTTTAACGAAATAGGTTCTTAGAATTTGTTGAACTGCTGTACTGTGAGTCAATAAAAACATATCATGTTATATATGGTCCTTCCTCTCCCCCAATATTGTAACACTGAAGGTGAAATAAACATGAAGATAAGAAAAATAACTTGAATGGTCTTTGACATGGAATTTTATTGCCTTTCTTGTGGTAAGATATTAAATCTTACAATTAAACCATTTGTGGCATGTGTATAAATATATGCATGAAATGGGGACTTAGATATGTGAAATCAGGGTTTGGGGATTTAGCTCAGTGGTAGAGTGCTTGCAAGGCCCTGGGTTCGGTCCTCAGCTCCAGGGGGAAAAAAAAAAAAAGATAAGTGAAATCAGTTAAAACTTGAGTTTATATTCAGTGAAATGTTTTTATATAAATTGAAGCTATCCTCTGGTTAGTTTTCCTTTAGCCAAATAGATATTATGCCTGGAAACTTAGAAAATTATAAAAGATTCTCATTTAGGGTACTATAGAAATTTTGAAGCAAATTCCTCTTCCTGCCTTCTTTTGGATGCCCAGGATGATTGTTAGTATATTTGGCTGGATGCTGGCTAAAAATACAGTGCTAAGATTCATGCTTCTTACATAACTATCATCAGAATAAATTCTGCCTTAGATTTCTTGTGCTTCCTGTTTTTAGAAATGTGTCCATGTTTTGATGGTTTACAGTTTTTTCAGTAATATTAAATCAAATTAATATACCGTGCTTCTGATATTTTACATTTGAGCTGTTTATTATAAGTAATGTAAAGGGAAGACTAGTTCAGTAGTTGTTTCATCTATTTGGATGGTTGCAGTTAACTGTTAACTGGTTTTCTTTTCATCTCTGTAGTTAATTAAATATTTTGAGAAAGGTTCTCACTATTGTAGCCCTGGTTGAACCTGGAACTTCCCTAAGACTCAGAAAGATCTGCCTGTGTCTGCCTCCCAAATGCTGGGATTAAAGGCATATGCCACTGTGCTCACTCAGCCTTGTCGTAGTCATTTTTCTGTAGTTATAACAAATGCTCAAGACTGGATAATACATAAAGAAAATAATTTTGTTCATGAATCTGGAAGTCTTAGAAACATGGCCCTGGCCGGGCGGTAGTGGCGCACGCCTTTAGTCCCAGCAGAGCCAGGTGTATCTCTGAGTTGAGGCCAGCTTGGTCTACAGAGCGAGATCCAGGACAGGCTCCAAAACTGCATGGAGAAACCCTGTCTCGAAAAACAAAAAACAAACAAACAAAAAAAAAGAAAAAGAAAGAAAGAAAAGAAAAGAAACATGACTCTGACTTGTGGTCAGCTGTAGTGATGGCCTCACGGCAGATGGCCTCACAATGGTAAGAGTGTATTTGAAAGTAATCATGGATAAGGAGGGAAGCCACATAGATCCAGGGGTGTGGTTCACTTTCCCTAACAATCTGCTCTTGAGGGAACTGACTGACATACTCTGTGTTATCCCTTCTGAGTGGCAGCCCAGTAATTTAACCACTTCATTGGTCCTTCTGAAAATGGTGTCCCCAGGGACTTCACCTCCTCCTGTTAGTCCCCACCTCTTACAAGCTCTATCACTGGGGCTGGGCAGATGGCTCAGTGGTTAAGAGCACTCGCTACTCTTGCGGAGGACCTGGGTTTGATTTCCAGCACCCACATGGGGGCTCACAATCGTCAGTAACTTCAGTTCTAGAGGATCTAATACACTCTTCTGACCTTTGAGGATACCAGGCATGCATGTGGTGCACATACATGCATGTGGCCAGAATACTCATTTTTTTTATATATATATATATAAAAACATATATATATATATATATATATATATATAAACATTTTTAAATCTTAGTAACAAAACAAAACAAAAACTTGAAGTTCTACCCTTCTGGTGATGAGATAGCCCAGTGGGTAAAGACACTTGTCACCAAGCCTGGAAACCTGAGTTCAGTCCACAGGACCCACATGTTAGGAGAGAGACCTGACTCCTGGGAGTTGACCTCTGCACCTCCTTCATCTTGCATGTCCTTCATCTTTCCTCCCACGCCCCATCTACAGCCACACTGGGGGACTAAGCTTCCAACACAGGAACCTTTGAGGTGTGAAACTAGATCCAAACCAAGGATACCAACCATTGTACTCATCCTCAAATAATTTAGAAAGTGCTCCGGAAAATGTTTTTATTTATTTTTGAGACAAAGTCTCATCACTATGTAGCCCTGGCTATCCTGGAAATCACTATGTAGTTTTATATACACATACATAACTTGTCTATACTCCTAGGCTCTTCTTCCTCTATGCTGGGGATGGAACCCAGAGTTTTGTGCATCCTAAGCAAGTGCTTTTTCCACTGAGCCACATTCCCTGTGCCGTAGAACTTCGCTTTTAAGTAAATTCTGTGAGGTGCTTTTATGGTCAGCTCCATTTTACAAATAAAAGACTCAGAAAGGTCTCATCATTTGGTTAAGAATAGTAAGTGGCGAAGCTGGGACTTGGATGTGGTTGGTTGCAAGTTGTCCATTCTCTTGTTTCATGTTTCATGTTAGTGAAACATACCAAGCTTTCTAATCATGAATTGTTCTCTGGGTTATTTTACACCCCCTCAAAAGACAAAGTTGCCCCAAATACGATAGTAGTAGTTAGCAGTTGTGACACCAGCTGCCCGGAGCTTTATATAAGCTCTCTTTAGTCCTCAGGTTGTTCTATTTTACAAAGAAAATTCATCTCAGTTTGAATGTAGCCCACATGCTGTAGACCTCTATTGAAATGTAGTGAGCAAGAGCTATAGAGTTGGACTGTGGTTTGTTTTGTCCCCATTCCCTTTGCTTAACACAGAGTCTCTTGATGTGTAGTCTAGACTGACCACAAATTGAGGCTCTTCCTGCGGAAGCCTCTTGAGTGCTGGGATTACAGGTGTCTCACACTGTACCCAGTTCTCTGGATTTTTTTTTTCAGTCTTTGAAAAGTGGTTTTGTTTGTTTGTTTTTTGAGGGGGTTGGTTTATTTATTTTATATGTATTGGTATTTTGTCTGCTTGTCTGTATGTGTACCAGTGTGCCCACAGTGATCACAAGAGGCATCAGATTACCTGGAACTGGAAGTACAGACATTTGATAACCAAATAATTGTTTCAGCTAAGGCAAATACATATATTGAGATGCACTAGTGTTGGGTCTTACAGACACTGTCTTGAAGGTGTCTTTGATTCTGTATAGGTAAGCATTTGTTATGTTATATAGATATAGATACGCACATGTATATACCTATATATATTGATTACTGTGCTGAAAGAATTATAATTTCTAGTTTGAAATAGAATGGGAGACAGTTACATGTGTTTATATGTCTATTTGAGAAATATCTAGTAAGTATTAACTCATTTTAAATAGGCTGAAGGCTTCTCTTTTACTCTAATTTTATATTAATTGGACTTTCATATCCAGTTCTCTAAAAACAAGAACCCTATAGTGTTTGTGAACCCTCCTTGCTGAATTTAGGGCTCCAAACATGACTGGCTATGTTGACTTTTGTTTTTGCTCCTTTGTTCAAACAAATCCCCTCACACTTTTTTTGAGGGGGTGGAGGTTGAGACAGAGTTTCAGTGCATAGCCCTGGAACTGTGTGACTGTCCTGGATCTCACTCTGTAGACCAGGTTGGCCTTGAACTCACATATATTCCCCTGCTTCTGTCTCCCGAGTACTGAGATGAAAGGTATGTGCCACCACTGCCTGGCACCTCATGTTTTTTAACTTTAAAAAGTTTTTTGATATTGTAATATAATTACAACATTTCTCTTTCCTCCCTCCAAATCCTCCCATATAATCCTCATTTTTCAAATTCATAGCCTCTTTTCATCAATTGTCATTTCATACACACATATATATATAATATGACTATATGTGTGTATATATACATAATACATGCATGTAAAACCTCAGCCTGTATAATGTTGCTTGTATGTATGTTTGCAGGGCTGACCACTTGGTATTGGATAACCAGTTGATGTGCTCTTCCCTGGGGAAGACTTATTTCTCCTGCTCCCAGCATTCCTTAGTTGCCTATAGCTCTTTATGTAGGGCCTCCCCACACCCTGTCCATTCGTGTTGTCCTTGCTCAGCTCATGTTTGGGTAGGTCATGTTGAGAGTTTGTGGATGTAGCTTTTGACATTGCTAGGAGATAAGATAGTCTCACAGCAAATTCCCTGATCCCCTGGCTCTTACGATCTTTCTGACCCCTCCTGGGCCATGTTCCCTGAGCCTTAGATATAGGGGTGATTTTTAGATGTATGGACTGTGACTGGGCTCCACAACTCTGCGTTTTGATTGGTTATGGTTTTCTGTAGTGGTCTTCTCTGTTGCTCAGAGAACTTTCCTTGATGAGGGGTGAAGACTACACTTATCTGTGGGTATAAGGACAGATGTTAATAGATAGTTATTAGGGATGCTGCTGGCTTAGTAATGAAGTGGCTATTTTTTTTTTTAACCTACATAAGATTTCACTCATATTCAGGGCTGGCAGGATGGTGCTCAGCAGGATAAGATACTTGCTACCAAGTCCAGTGGCCTAAGTTGGATCTCCTGATCCACATGGCGGAAGAGGAACCGATTCCAGGCTGTCCTTTGACCTTCACATATGCCATGGCATGTGCCCCCCATTAATAAATAGTATAAAATATAAAGATTTCACTTACATTCAGAGATTGTATGAAGTTGTCAAATTTGCATGATTTCAAAATATATCCATCATCTCTTTTCACCACAAATGTATTTTGAAAATAAATTACTTATACTTGAATGATGAAAAACACTACTGACCTTACATATGAATACAGTGAACAGTTGTTATAGGTACCAAGCAGAGTGATGGTGTTGAAAATGAGAAAGGAGATTGCTAGTAAGCTGAAGAAATTGACATATTTTAAACAACTCTGCTGAGGAATAACAGACACTCAATAAAGTGCACGTTTAGTGTGCAATTTGGTAAGTTTGGCAAAGACACTTAAAAAATGTCAATATAATCAATACAAGGAACGTCCATTACCCTTAAAATTTTCCTCATGGCTCTTTGAGGTCTCCGTTTCCTGCTCTTAGAGACCTTTCCTCTATGTGACTTAAGATTTGTTTGTGGGTTTTAGGGTATTATATAAAATAATTTTGTGTGGAGGTGTGAGTCTGACTTCTTAAAGTTAACATTGACTTTTAGTTTTATCCATGTTGCTACATGTACATTCTATTTTTATTGATGAATAGTATTTTGATGGACATTTGGGCCATTTTCTGTGTTGTGTTGTGAGCTTTCGTGTAAACGTCTTTGTAGAGGCGCATACTTCTCCTTGGGTTAATATCTAGGAGCAGAATAACTAGAACATAAATGATAAGGAAATAGTCTCCTCCCAGTTGTTGGCTTGTCTCTGTTTTTTGTAACAGTATGCTTTAAGAGGTAAGAATTACCACTATTCTCAGACAACATATCTATGTTAAAGATCTGAAAGATAATTTTAAAAAGCTCTAGAGGATTTTTGCCTGTAATTCCAGCACATGGGAGGGAGAGGCAGGAAGATGCGGAGTTTCAAGGTCATTGTCTGCTACATGGTGAGCTTGAGGTCAACCTGGGCTACATGTGATCCTGTTTCAAAAAACAAAGTCCTCCAAATGAGTGCATTCAGCAAGTTTACAGGATAGAAAGTCAATATACAGCGGCCAGTTGTCCTTCTCCTTAACGAGTACTTAACAGCTGGCGGTTAACTGAACAGTTACCATCTTAATGACCCCAGAAACATACAGCTTCACAGAACTGTACAAGGCGAGTATGCTGAAATGACAAACTCTGGCTATACCATCTTCATGGATGGGAAGACTGACTATTAAGATACTCATTCTTCTCAAACTAGCCCGTATCCCAGCAGTATACCTACAGAGACTGAGGAGCTGATTCTAAAGATGGGGAAAAGTGAAAACCCTTGGAAAGAGCCAAGTTACTATAAAGCTACCATACTCCACACAGTCTGATATTAGAAAAAGATACAGTGAACAAAACAGAGTTCACACACAAACATGGCCAATTAAATAAAAACAAAAAAACCCTCCGAGACAAAGTCATAGACCAGACTGCCTTGAATTCAAAATTCTCCTGTCTCAGCTGCTTGAATGTTACACATTCAGCTCCATTCATTTTTGGGAAGCTAAAAAGCAAATCAATACAGAGAAGTCTGGAACAGTTGCTTAATTATATGCAAAAAAGGGAGGAGAGAGTCCTTGTAAGATTTTCTGTTTGTTTTGTTGAAACAGGGTCTTATTGTATAGTTCAGGCTGGCAACTCTGGACTCTGTAGTTCAGGTGAACCTCAAACTCAAGAGTCTACTGGTTCAGTCCTCTGAGTGCAGGGATTATTGGCTCTTTTCTTATTTTCTGGTGTTTTTGTTTGTTTGTTGTTTTGAGACAAGGTCTCAGTAGCTCTGGCTGGCCCAGAACTCACTATGTAGACCAGGTTGGCCCCAAACTCTCAGTTGATCCTCCTGCCCCAACTCCTGGTGCTGGGATTTCAGGTGTGTGCCACCACACCTGGCGTCTTTGTTTTATCCCTAAGAGAAATTTTGGAAAACGTTACTGTTTGTGTATAGCAGGATCCTTAAGCAGCGTCAAATATTGCATGCGTAATTTAATGTTTCTTTTCCTCCTTCCTTTGCACAGCCTCCTTCCACTCTTTGCTCCCTCTTAAAATACAATCTGCATCTGATTGCTAGTGAACTTTGAGTCGAAGTGCCTCTTCTCTGCTTCTCCAAGTCTTTGTTTTTCTTTCCCTGTCCCTCAGGACACCTTGGTAACAAATCCAGCTGTAGTTCTTGCCCCATCTTTGGAGTTTCTTAAGTGTCTTCTGTGTGCCTGACACCATCCTAAGTGCCTTAATTTACATTACTTGGGTTATTGTTGTTTTTATAAGCCTAAGGATTTTTTAAAATTATTATTATTATTTTTATTTCATGTGTCAGTGTTTTGCCTGATTGTTTATCTGTACACTGTATGTGTAGTATCTGAAAAGGCCAGAAGAGGATGTCGGATCTCCTGGGACTGGAGTTACAGGCAGTGGCAAGTGGTCATACAGATGCTGGGGGAATCAGACCCTGGTCCTCTGGAAGAGCAGCCAGTGCTGTTAACTGCTGGATTCTCTCCAGCCCTGAAATACTGCTTTTTTAATTACTTGGTGGTGGTCACTTTTAGCCTCATGTTTTAAGTTGCTTATTCTCCTTCCTATTAAAAGGCCATCAAATAAAGTAGACATTATTGATAAATCTTATTAATTTAGAATGCTTGTAATATATCACTTAAAATGACATTTTTAGGCTTTCTATCCTGGGAAAAGAGCTCTAATTTTTTTCTACATTAGGAAAGGTATGTTTTGAGACAGGATACACACACACACACACACACACATACACCCACACACACACACCCTTAGGCTGGTTTAGGACTCATAATCTTACTGCTTTAGTCTCTTGAATTGTAGGTGTATGGCACCACACTTGGCAGGAACTGCCTATGTGTTTCTAAGGTGCTTGAAACAATTAAAATCTATTGTTTAGTTTAAAATAGGCAGTCTAAGCCAGATGTGGTGGCACATGCCTTTAATCCCAGCACTCAGGCAGATGCAGGTGGATCTCTGAGTTCAAGGCCAGCCTGGTCTACAGAGTGAGTTCCAGGACAACCAGGGCAATATAGGAAGACCTTCCCCCTAAAATAAAATAAAATAGACAGTCTAAAAGTTAAGAACAAGACCATTTTAATAGTGATTCCTAAATTTTTATTAAAAATCTGATACAGCATTAAAATAATTGTCCATCAGAAGCATGATGGAAATTTATAGAATAAAGTTAAGACAAATTACAGTTTGATGAGGGATTGCAAGGAAGATTAGAAATTTAACCAGTTCTTTTAGTAATTGCTTAGTTTTGGAAAACATGTCCTACTTGAACGGGAAAGCATGCCAAGTCCAGTTACGTAGCACGTTGTAGTGGCCTTCATTAGGGACCAGAGTTTGTGTTGATTGTGAAAACTATCACAAGATTAAAGGTGAACACAGAAGCCAGGAGAACGAGCAGTTAGTATGAGCTCTGCTAGAGCTTTCCAAAAGGTTTGACGCAAGTATGGGAGGCAGGGAGAGACTTAAAAGGAGCCTTGTGGAAAAATTTTAATGTCAGGCAAAGTTTAGATTAGAATATCAAGCATTCTTTCATCTCCGTTAAGATTTGGGTGATGTGTCTGGGAAGGAGGGATTTTCTTAAAACGTTGCAACTTTTTTAGAAGAAAAATATGAGGCTGAAAGGATAATAAAGTATCTGCCAGATGTCCTGTTCTAGTAATCCATTAAATAATTTGTACTTGAAACTCAATGAATGCTGATAACACTGTAAATGTTTACAGTGTAGTAGAACTATTCCAAAACCTGTTCCTAGGTCTGATTGACCTGATGAGTGTGTGGGGCTGGACTTTTCCTGAAAGAAGCATGACAGAAAAGTTATGTGTTCGGTAGATAGCAGGGTATGTTTATCCAGGCCTGCCTGAGAATGTGTCTTCAGTAAGGTTGCTTCTCATAGTTTTAAAAATACAACATTCGCCGGGCGGTGGTGGCGCATGCCTTTAATCCCAGCACTCGGGAGGCAGAGGCAGGCGGATTTCTGTGAGTTCGAGGCCAGCCTGGGCTACCAAGTGAGTTCCAGGAAAGGCGCAAAGCTACACAGAGAAACCCTGTCTCAAAAAACCAAAAAAAAAAAAAAAAAAAAATACAACATTCACACTAAACATAGACATGTATGTTACAGGATTGTATAATAAAAATTCATGAATCTGCTGTCTAAGCAGTAATCAAATCCTTTCCTTTTTTGATACATGGTTTTGCTCTGTAGCTTAGGCTGGCCGAGAACTCATGGTAGCCCAGGCTGGCCTCAGATTTCCAGTCTTCCGCTTTAGCCTCATCAGTGCTGCAGTTACAGCTCTGCAGTGCCACATCGGACTCTGAAATTATTCCTATTCCACAATACCAGGTTTATCTTGGCATCCTTTCTGTTTTCTCCTCCTTCCATCCTTAAATCTTCTCCTCTCTCTCCGCTCTTTGCAGGTCTTCTCAGGAATCCCGAGACTTGGTTTTTCCCCTTAAGAGATTCCATTCAATACTCAAGGGGCAGGAGTAGAGAATCTCTGGGAATTCAAGGCTGCATGGACTGCACAGTGAGACCCTGTCTCAGAAAAACCAAATAGAGAAATAGCATAAAATGAGAGAGATTGCGTTTACTTTGGCTTATTTAAATTCTGTCCCCTGCTTGAAGACTAGAGCAGAAGGTTTCTTAATGCTATAGTAGCTCTTGGGAAGCCTGACTCTTAAGTACTCTGTAGTGATTTGCTTTTGCAGACCTGAAGGGTAGAAATAAATGGAAGTAGGACATAGTAATTAAGAAAACCATTATGCTTTTTTTTTTTTTTTAAAAAAACTGTGATTAATAAAGCTATGTCTGCCTGTTAACATGGCACTTAGGTTGTTCAGTGAATGTGGGTAAATGAGACATAGTACTGAAACGGATTAGAGTGAGTCTGGTTTTCTGAAAGATGAAGTGTGAAACCATTTTAAAGAACGAGTCCTGTTTTTGTGATTTCATTGTTTTTCTGTATCCAGCGGCTCTCCAAGTATTATCGGCAGACCAGCAACGTCTGCAGCACCTGGGTATGTGTACACATTACCTGCCTATCTCAGATCTTTGGATGGTTCTGATTTGGCAGTTTGAGAACCATAGATATATAGCAACAATTAGCTTGTCTTGCTGGTTGTTTGGAGTGATACTGTGTAGGCCTGAACTTTATATTGCAAATGATAAGATCCAATTTAAAGTAGCCTGGAAAAGAAGACTTATATAAGAGGCTTCCTTCGGTGTATTGGGAAGTTATTGGGGTATCTCACTGGTTCAGTGCACCAGTTGTAAAGAATAAGAGACCTTGTGAAGGTTAGAAGTACTTGATGCTATATTACTTTGTCTTTATTGGTTGGATACATTCTTGAGAACTAGGAAAAATAGTCATAGGTCCCACCCCAGTTCACATGTGAGTTAAACAATTCCATGAAGACCTGCTTTCTCCCATTCACAAGCCCATTCCTTAACCATCATTATGTTCGTGAGGATGAGGGTCAGTGATTGGTTTGCTCTGGGTTGTATGTCTAT
>CABHPH010106357.1:12249-63128 GCA_902168325.1 Peromyscus nudipes
GTGAGGATGAGGGTCAGTGATTGGTTTGCTCTGGGTTGTATGTCTATTTCTAGGAAGAAGGAGAACGGGCAGGCATGCCACCATGACAGCGTAGTTCACTACTTCATAGTTGGTTTGCCCTCAGATAGACCTCCAGATAAGACACCTAGAAAATGGGTAGGTGACAAGGTGGCTCCGTGTGTAAAGCACTTGCCACAGCGCTGAGGACCTGAGTTTGGACCCTAGGATCCTTGTAAAGGTTGAAGGAGAGAACTAAATGCACAAAGTTGTCCTCTGACCTCCATATGTGTGCACTCCTACACATACATCATATATACATACATAACAAAATATGCAGAGGTATATAAAAAGTCACCTAATGCTCTCCTACATTCTCAGGAATTCCTTCTGCATACTTTCTTACATAGTCACAACTATATTACATGTTAATTTTTCCCCCT
Source organism: Peromyscus nudipes (assembly GCA_902168325.1). Classification (NCBI taxonomy): domain Eukaryota; kingdom Metazoa; phylum Chordata; class Mammalia; order Rodentia; family Cricetidae; genus Peromyscus; species Peromyscus nudipes. Next base: position 12,690 of record CABHPH010106357.1, read on the forward strand.
TCTGTTTTGCTAGAGACACTTTCACTATTTATATAGCACAGGCTGGATTTGAACTTCTGCCTCAGCCTCCTAAGTGCTGGGATCACAAATGTACAGATTTGAACATTTTTTTCTTAGCATAGTTTCTCCTTTTGAATTTCTAATTTCTTTATCCATTTACCTATTGGCATCTTTTTGTCAGGACTCCTCAGTAGAATTATAAAAGACAGTTTCACCTAAGTTTTTCTTTTATTGCACTTTATTTACTTTGTGTGCCTGGATGTGCGTGTGCTCCAGTGGAGGTCAGAAGATAACTTGGAGTCACTTTTCTTCTCCACCATGTGTGTCCTGAGGAGTGAACTCAGGTCCTCAGGCTGGTGGCAGCCTTTACCCACTGGGCCACTTCAGTGGCCCCTACAAACCTACTCATTTTTATACCATCTGGATTTTGATAGATTGTTTTCTCTCTCCTTTCTCCCTCTCTCCTCCTCCACCCTTGTGTGTGTGTGTGTGTGTGTGTGTGTGTGTGTGTAAGTTTGTGCAAGCTCGCACAAGCGCATGTATGCACATGCTTATGAGTGCAGGTGTCTATGGAGGCCAGAGGATTCTCTGGAGCTGGAGTTACAGGTGGTTATGAAGTACCTGATGGGTGCTGGGAAACAAATTCCGATTCTCTGTAAGAGCGTTACATACTCTAGCTGCTTATTTTTGAGACAGGATCTCACTGTGTAGACAAGGATGGCCTTGAACTGACAGAGCTCCACCTCCCCCCCCCTCCTTGAGTTCTGGGATTTAAAGGTGTACCACCACACCTAGCTCCTTTTTATTTTTTAATTAACTTACTGGGGGTGGGGCTTGTATAATGATTTGTGTGTGGAGACTTAGAGGACAACTAACAGGAGCTCGATCTCTCCTTGAACCATATGAGATCTGAGGACTGAACGCAGGTCACCGGGTTCGTTGGCAAGTGCCTTACCAGCTGAGCCATCTGACTGGCACCTGTTTTCTTATTTTTAAGCTTATAAATTCCCAGCTTTCAAAGACTTTGTAACTTGTTTTGTTACACTGTTTTGGTTATAGCCATTTGATCTTTGCGAATTTGTTTTGAAGAAGCAGACATTTATTCTTTATTCCTAGTGCTTTGGGGTTTTGTAGAGGCTCTATAGTTATTAAAGGCATAGTTTTTCAGGGCTGGAGGGGCGGCACAGGACTTCAGAGTGCTGTCTCCTCTTCCAGGGGCTCTGGGTTTAGTCCCAGCTGTAAATCTTAGTCTCGGGTGATCTGATGCCCTCCTCTGGCCTCTGAGGGCACCATGTGTGCATGGGGTGCACATATATACTCCAGAGAGAAACACTCATACATTTAAATAAACCTAAACCAATGTTTTTTTAAAAAGGGAAATGTTTAAAAAAACATAGTTACTGAAGAAAATGCCATCTTAAAGCTGCTTTTTTGTTATTTCTGTAAGCTAATGGTTCTTGATTTACTGTGAGGTTTTAAGAAAATGGCAAGTAACAAAGAATCTTTAATAACTATATTTCAGTAATGAAAAATCTTATCTGACAGATCTCAAATTTATCATAAGAGTTAAAAATTTACACAATACTTGTGATTAGCCTTCTGTTAATATAATCAAAACGTGTAATTTTTTTTCTGGAAATAGCATTTACTCATTAAGAAAATTATGGTAGAACTCTGATTAAACAACTGAGAAAATTCTAGACTCTCAGATAGCCCAGTGTTTTGAAAAAGCCTTGTGCTTTGGCAGGAGCCCAAGAGAGGAAGTGCCTGCATCTGCTACATTCTAGAAGCTTTCCCTAGATCACTCTCTGTAAGGCAGCCAAGAAAGCTGGATCTCACTACTGTGTGCTTCTGGAAGGATCTGGAAACTTGTAGCAAACTTGGGAGGAGATATAGGAGTTCTTCCAGAATGCCATTTTATTGCGGTGATCTATTTTTACTGAGATTCTACATAAGGGTGAAGGTAAAGGTACTTTTCAGCTTTTATGAAATAGGGGGGCTTTCAGTTAAGCATCTGAAAAGTCTGTTGGTTTAGACACATTCACATGGAAAAGATCAGTGAGATGCCTACAAGAACAGTTGGCAAGTCAACCTAACCAATGGGAACCTGCTTCTGAAGCAAGCCCCACTGTAGTGGGGAGGGCCGTAACACAGTGGGGAGGGGGAAGAGTGCTAGTGTAGTGGGTGAAGCAAGGCGGAGCCTGTCAGTGGTTGTTAAAACCCTCCTTATCATGAATAGTCCTCACTAGGAAAGACTGCTCCAGGGACTGGGGAAAAGAGCAGAGGCAGGGGTGAGAGGCTCTGTGGTTAAAGGACTGTGAAGACCAGAGTTCAGACCCCCAGAATGCAGGTTTTATGCCAATTGGGTATGGCAGTCTGCCTGTGATTCCAGCCTTAGATGGCAAAAACCTGATCCCTAGAGCAAGCTGGCTCCAGGGACTAGCCGTGAGTGAGCTCTGGGTTTGGTTGAAAGAACCTGCCTCAGTGAATAATTAAAAGGGTGATTAAGAGATTCCAGACATCAGCCTTGGGCTATGAATGCATGCACATGTGCATCACACACAGAAGAATGGAAAAAGAAAAAAATTAAAAAGAAAGGCTTTGCTACAAGGTTGAAATTAGGGGGAAAATCACAGCTATGTACTAGGCTTGGATTTTTTTTTTCTTAAGATTTATTTATTTATCATGTATACAGTGTTGTTTGCATGTATCCCTGCAAGCCAGAAGAGGGAGCCAGATCTTATTACAGGTGGTTGTGAGCCACCATATGTGGGTGCTGGGAATTGAACTCAGGACCTCTAGAAGAACAGCCAGTGCTCTTAACCTCTGAGCCATCTCTCCAGCCCTTGGAGTTTTTTTTTTTTAACATAGAACACAATAGTAAGAGAAGTTAGTCCTTCCTAAAAGTTATTACTTCCTTCCTCCAAAGCTAGCCCTCAAAAACTGTGTCTTTAAGAGAAATTACTAGTTTAAATATACAGGGCTGTTAATTCTTTTGGTATTCTCCACAACTTGAAATAATAGCATTGTGGTTGGGGGTGTAGCTCAGTTGATACAGTACTTACCATACCCTGGGTTTATCATGGTCTGGGTTCCATCTCCAGTACCACATAAACAGGGCTTGGTGGTACATACCTGTAATCCCAGTTACTAGATTCAGACATTCCAGGTCATCCTTGGCTACATAGTAAGTTCAGGGCCCTCCTGTCTGGCCTTGTCTTTATAAACAAAAAAGTAGCATAGCTTAATTCATGTTTAATTAATATACCATACAATCCTCTCTCTTTCATCATTCATGATTCAGTCCTTTCACAGAGTTATGAAATATTCAGTCACCTCAGTTTTAGAACATTTTTATCACCTCCAAATCCGCAACTTTGGGTTTTAAATTTTAGAACCATACTTGGGAACCTGGCAGTGGTGGCACATGCCTTTAATCCCAGCACTCAGGAGGCAGAGGCAGACTCATCTCTAGGAGTTCAAGGACAGCTTGGTCTACATAATGAGTTCCAGACAGCCAGGGCTACAGAGAGAAACCCTATCCCGAAAAAAATCAAAAGAAAAAAAAAAAAGAACTAGAGAGCTCTGAATATTTTTTTATTTTAAACCATTTTTAACATCTTTAAAATATATTGGTGATGTTTAAAGTATATTTTTGTGGGAAATTCGTGTTTTAGATCTAGATCAAAGGGAAAACTATTTTTCATACTAAATAAAAAGCCACAGCTGGGACTGGAGAGATAGCTCAGCTGTTAAGAATACTTTCTGGAGCTGGAGAGATGGCTCAGAGGTTAAGAGCACTGACTGCTCTTCCAGAGGTCCTGAGTTCATTCAATTCCCAGCAACCACATGGTGGCTCACAACCACCTGTAATGAGATCTGGTGCCCTCTTCTGGCCTGCAGTCATACATGCTGTATACATAATAAATAAATAATTTTTTTTTTTTAAAAGAATACTTTCTGCTCTTCCAGAGGACCTGAGTTCAGTTCCCAGCACCCATATCTGGTAGCTCACAACTGCCTGTAACTTCAGCTCTAGAGCATCTGATGCCTCTGGCCTTCAAGAACACGTGTACTTGTGTGCATAGCTACACAGTGTGTACACATACAACTAAGAATAATCAAACTAAATCTTGAAAAGAAACTACAGCTGTTTAGTTGTTCTTCTAATGGTAACAGGAAAACAAATGGGTTGAAGTTTTTCTCTAGTATGGAACATCTAACTGTTAAAATCATAAATTAGCTGTTATTAAATTGGTTTATAAAAAATTAACATCAGTTCTAGCCTGGAGACTAACGGCTGTGTTCTTGTAGGTGTGTGACCCTGTGAAGTCTTCCAAGATGATCTGGTGTGTTTTAATGATAGGGATTCTACTTCCTCAGTCTTCAGCCCATCCAGGCTTTTTTACTTCAATTGGTAAGTCTTTACCACTTATGACTTAACTGTGTTCTGCATTTTAAAATGTAAATGCTTTTGTATTTTTAAATTAGTGAAAAACAGATGTATGTACTATATTCCTGAAGACTGACCTTGGTTTACCCCTTGCCTATCTAAACGGGCAGTTTAAAAACAATCAGTTATGTCTGTCTGCTTTTCTTCTTTTTTAAAGATAGTTTGTTGAGTACACTATAAGAGTGTAGTGCCTGGGCAGTAACTTTAGTACTGCCTGCCTTGGTTTCCTTTAAATTAATTTTTCCTGATTATAAAAGTGACAGGTTTTATGCTTAGAAACTTAGGAGAATTTAGAAAAACATACCAAAGAGTTATTGATAGTTGGGTGTGGCGGTACATGGCTTTAATACCAGGACTGGAGGCAGAGGCAGGCAGGTGGATCTCTGTGAGTTCAAAGCCAGCCTGGTCTACACAGATTGAGTTACAGGATAGTCAGAGCTACACAGAGAAACTGTCTCAAACAAACAAAGTATGTGGATTAAAGCAGAGTTTATGGGGGGGGACGGGGGGGGGGGGGGGGGGACTCTAAAAGAGTAAATGCATAGACTGTAAGATCTCCCGCCCTTCCTTGTTCTCAGAATAGGCCTTGCCTAAAGTTTGAGCCATGTCTCTCTGTAATTTCCTCTCTGTACACTTCATATACATATACATATATATATATATAATGAAGTGTTAAAAGAGATGTTTCCCTTCATTCTAGTGACCATTTTGACCCTTTTAAAATTGTAGAACTAAAACAGAAGTATAACTATTTCTAACACTTGGTTTCAGTATATAAAATGATGAGCAGCTCTCTTACTCTTCAAAATATAAAAATTTAAAAAATTTTTTGCAACTTTTTCAAGTGTGTGTAGTTGTAGTTTTTTTTTTTTTTTTAAATAAAAAATTTGATTCCAGCTAATCTTGAACACAAAAAATGAGGTATAAGAGCAGAGGCAGTAAAGAAGAAACAGTAATTCTTGGAAAGTAGTGTTATTTGTTAATTTAAGTTTGTAAATAAAAATACCATTTCCCAACGTAATCTAAGTTTGCAAAATTTATTAGTTACAAAAACTGGAACTGGAACTCATGATTAGAATTTTATTTGGATTAATTTTGGTTTATATGGTGAATTAAAAAAAGGAGAGAAAATGATCCTTTATAACATATCTGTTCTACTCCAATTAAATCCTCCTGTAGCTAAAGGTTTATAGTAATGAATATTTAATAGCCTTTCTCTTCCCATGTAGGTCAGATGACTGATTTGATCCATACTGAGAAAGACCTGGTGACATCACTGAAAGATTATATCAGAGCAGAAGAGGACAAGTTAGAGCAAATCAAAGAGTAAGTGTGTCTCCTTACGGTAACCCCAGCTCTACCTGAGTGTGTTCTTCTGCACTAACATCAAGTGGAAACGAGAGCCATTTAGAACGTCTGAAGCAGTGCCCACAGGAGCATGGGCTAATCCTGGGTCAGGTTCATGTGTGTCAGCTTGTGTGGTAGGTGTATGTATGTGTTTATGTTTGCAGGTGCAAGTGCACGTGTGTAGAGGCCAAAGGTTGACATTAGATGCCTTCCTCTATGGCTGGCTACTTATTTTTTGAGACAGGGTCTCTTAACTGAACCTGGCAAGACTAGTTGGCCAGTAACTTTCCGGGATCTTCCTGTTCCACCTCCCCAGCACTAGACTCACAGGCACACACCGCTGTTGGTGTGGGTGTTGGGGATCTGAACTCAAGTGCCCATCCTTATGTGACAAGCACTTTGTACCACCCGAGCCATCTCCCTAGTCCCTAGTTAGCCTTTTCATTGCTGTGACAAAGTAACTTGACAAAAACTCCTTGGAGAAAATACGTACTTTGTCTCACAGTTGAGATGATCTAGTTCCATTCCATTAAAACAAGCAGCAGAGGAAGAGAGAATGGAGGGATAGCAGGCTTCCTCCTTCCCTAACTTATGAAGGTGCTGCCAGCATTCAGGGTAGGTCTTCCCTACCTAGTTAATCATCTCTGAAAACATCTCACAGTTACACCCAAAGCTGTCCTTTAAGAGGAACTTCTCCATCTAATGATGTTGACCTTTGTCAAGATTAACCATCACAGTGTAGATGAATATGGACGCATGAGGATGTAGAAGTCAGGCTAATATCTTCCATAATCTCCCAAATAAGCCACCTGCTGAATACTTTTCCAGTTCTACTCATGAGATTCTATTGTAGAGCTTACAGTGATAAGCATGAATAGTGTTATCTAATATAAAAAACCATGTGGTTTTTCTTGAATGTTAATTTTATTGACTGAGGTTTATAGTTAATCCTGAGAATTTGTGCTTTGTTTAATGAATGTCTTAGTATTGATGTTCTTGTTTTATATGTGTGTTTTGAGACAGTCTCACTGTAGCACTGGCTGACCTGAAACTCACTGAGATTGACCTGCTTCTGCCTGTTGAGTGCTAGGATTAAAGATGTGCACCTGGCTGATTATGTTTCTGCTTTCAAACTCATTTTCTACATACAGTTTAAAGATTTGCTGTAAATTAGCCAAACATGGCTGCACATACACGTAATTCCAGCACTTGGGAGGTAGAGGCAGGAGGATCATAAAGAAAGCCAGTCTAGACTGCATAATACAGTAAGACCTCTCAAAAAGCAAAACAAAGCAAATAATAATAATAATAATAAATAATTAGCATGAATTAGGCTGGACTCAATGTCATGTACCAGTACTCACTGCTACTCCAGGGGAGGAAGCAGGGAGAGCTCTTGAGTCCAGAAATTCAAGGCTAGCCTGAGTGGCAACCTATTTTTTAAAAAAGAAAAACACATTGTATAAGGGGCTAGAAAGATGGCTCAGCAGTTAAGGGCACTGGGTGTTCTCTCAGAGGATTCAGGTTCAATTTCCAGCACCTACAAGGTGGCTGACAGTTATCTGTAACTCCAGTTACAGATCTGATATCCTCTTGTGGCCTCCTCAGGCACCAAGCCTGCACATGGTAAACATACCTTCCTGCAGGTAAAACACTCATACACAGTATAAAAATAAGAAAAAAAAATACAAATTTGTTTTTAAGAATCTTAAGTTGTTTTAAATGCATACTTAACAGAATTTAGGCAGGGCCAGTTCATTTTTATTATAATAGTAATTAAAGCTTTCTAGGACTTATGGGGAAATGAAAGTTTTGAGTGATTAAATTTTAGCTTTGACTGAGATAAGATTCCATTTGGGAGAAATAATGTAAAACAAAAGTTATATGGTTGTATTTTTGATTCTATTAAGTTAGATTTTTATCTGTAAGGTCTTGTGTTTAGAAAGTCTTTATAATTTTATTTTAAAAGGAAGTTGTAGACAATAGCTTTAAATGAAACGCTTATAATTAGTCCCTTTTCCCAAGTTCTTTACTTTATGTGATTTTCCTTGGTACACTCTTTTTGAGGGGATGGGGAAGGACTTGCTGTGTAGACCAGGCTAGCCTTGAATTCACTTGCCTCTGTCTCCTGAGTGCTGGGATTAAAGGCACGTGCCACATTTGGGTGGCTGGGGAAGTGGGGAGGTATTGGGGGAGGGGAAATCTGAATATACTGTATGGAAAAAAAATCTATTTTCAGAAACAAAGCATGTGCCACAGTGCCTGGCTTAGTATACTACTTTTATGTCTTACGTCGATAGATGGGCGGAGAAGTTAGACCGACTAACCAACACAGCAACAAAAGATCCAGAAGGGTTTGTTGGGCATCCTGTAAATGCATTCAAGTTAATGAAACGTCTCAACACTGAGTGGAGTGAGTTGGAGAATCTGGTCCTCAAGGATATGTCAGATGGTGAGAACCAAAAACTAATTCAGTTCTTAGTACAGCAGATGTTTATGTTGTAATTGAATTATTGTAAGTATGTTTGGTTTGACTAGAGATAGTTGAAATCTGGAGCATTTGATTAAAAAAAATACTAACTTCTAATACTTGAAACAATGTGTATGGTTTTATCTTTTGATCTATAGAAATGATTAGATTATTTGAAATATAACTTCATTTCTAAGGGTAAAAACAATTGGGAATTGTCTTTACAAAGAGGAATGTTACTGTGTTCTACCCAGTATTTGTGTTTTGGTTATTTTACTTAATGTAGGCAATAAATTTAAAAAAAAAATGAAGCTACAGACATTAATACTCACAAGTCTTTGTACATGAAATAATAAAATTGTAGTTGGAATGTTGTTGTTCTAGATAACAAAGAGAGCCAAGCCTGGAATTTAAGGAGGTAAAGGCATTTTGTAGTGTACAGTAGAAGCTCAACTATTAGTTGACTGCATGACTGATTTAAAGAAGAAAGAGAAAAGAGCAAGCTGAACTGTGTAGATAAAATACTCTCTAGAATGCTTGCCAGTGTTAGTGAGCAGTAAAGGAAACCTCTTTATCATGATAGTTACAGTTAGCCACAGTTCCAAAGTGTGGAAACCTTCGAAAGGGAATAGTAAGTAAGTTGAAGGTTTTGTGGCTTTTGACTGTGAGGTGAACTCCTGCTGCCCTGCTGGGATGTGAGGCCCTTTCCTTATCCCCGCCCTTAGTCCTTAGCAGCCCTCTGTCCTCAGGGCACTGTTGTGGTCTCACATTTCATAGTGTTAAGTAACCCTCGGAGCACACATGATCCACAAGTGCAAGCGTAATGATGCTGCAATTTGGATGTGTTAGAAGCAATACAGTGTTCCTGTAAGTGAAAGCTCTTGACTTAGAAGTGAAGGAAAAAACAGAGAAGTCCCTAAGATCCTTGGTAAGAATAAATCTCGTTCATTAAATTGTGAAGAGGGAAAAATAAGTACTTTATAGTTTTGCTATTGCACCTCAGATTACAAAAGCTGTGCTCATGCTGCATGATGAGCACCTCAGTTAGCTAGAAAAGATACTGAGCTTGTATATGTATGTGGAAGAAAAACAGTCTATAAGGTTTGGGCACTAGCCATGCTTTCTTTCAACTACCAAAAGTTTTGCAGTGGGTCACCTATAGGACCGTGAAAAGTAGTGACAGATGCTTGTGGATACATCTTTACTATGAGCAGGGTTTCCCATTATATTAACACCTGAGACCATTTATAAGGAAATCTACCTTTTATACACACACACACACACACCCCATTCTATAGTAAATACCTATAGTTCTTTTATAATGTGAACCTTGAGACTTTGGCATTTTTGTTTTGTGTGTGGTAGTCATCCCATAATTACACACACACACACACACACACACACAGCCAAAAACCATATATATAGGGGTGGGAGTGAGGGAGAGAGAGAGCGAGAACCTGTCTAAAATGCACAAAAACGCCAGGTTCCATCCTCAGGACTCTTTCCCTAAAAGACACAAACACTATAGGATTTATATAAACTATATTAAAATCAAACTAACAAATGAATTACTTGATAAGTATATAGCCCCTAAGGAGAATGGATTATAAATACTCCTTTAAAAAGACAAAATCAAAATGTGATTTAAAATTTTAATAACACAAATGTTACCACTGTAAATACTTATGTATATTATATATATAACAATTATAGCAATAATAGAATATTATAGAATATATACTATATTATATATAATATAACACATTTTACATGTATATAAAGTCACATATACATTTTCCTCTTTTTCTCTGGGAGAACTTAAGCAGCATATTACGTTTGTTTTGATGCAAAGAAACAAGAGCCAGATGTGGCGCACGCCTTTAATCCCAGCACTCAAGAGGCAGAGGCAGGTGGATCTCTGAGTTCTAGGCCAATCTGGTCTAGTGAGACTCTGTCTTGAAAAAAAACCAAAAAGAAAAAAAAAAACCATATTCTTTTTGGTTTTTCGAGACAGGGTTTCTCTATGTAGCTTTGCGCCTTTCCTGGAACTCACTTGGTAGCCCAGGCTGGCCTCGAACTCACAGAGATCCGCCTGCCTCTGCTTCCCGAGTGCTGGGATTAAAGGCGTGTGCCACCATCGCCCGACCTTCTGTGTATTTTTTTAGACAGGGTCTAACTGTGTAGTACTAGCTGGTCTGCAACTCGCAGACTCTGCCTGCCTCTGCCTCCACATGCTGGAATTAAGGGCATGCACGGGCCAGCATGGCTGGCTTGTTTGGGCATTTTGAGACAGTCTTGTTACGTATCCCAGGCTGGCCCAAACGCTTGTCATCCTCTAGTTGTAGGAGTTCTTGGTTTAGAGGCACGTGCTGCCACCCTGGCCTCTGGGTTGTTTGCTTTTCCTTGTGTTGTATGACAGTGACTAATATGAATGTAATTCTGATGTGACCTCAGATTGCTTACATTTTAATGGGACTAGGGAATTGAAGTTAATGGTCTGTTCCATCAATGTCAGTGTGTTTCTCTTCTTGGTGAACATGTGAAAATTTCATGTTAAGGTAGAAAAATTGTAAGGTTTTTTTTAATACTCTTAAAAGTCAGTGCATTTCTATTAAAAGTCAATGAATTTTTACAGCCTAGCCTTCCCCACTGTTTTTTCTATTTCAAGGCTTTATCTCTAACCTGACCATTCAGAGGCAGTACTTCCCTAATGATGAAGATCAGGTTGGGGCCGCTAAAGCTCTGTTTCGTCTGCAAGACACCTACAATCTGGACACAGACACTATCTCAAAGGGCAACCTTCCAGGTAAGAGAATTCTTCCCCTCCATCAGGTTTGTCGTCCAGCCAATGTCTTCAACCCACTAGGAAAATGTGAGTAATTTATATCTTAAATTTACTTAAGATAATTTACTTAAGTTTGTGACAGGGTCTGCTACAGTTCAGGCTGGTCTCTAATGCAAGTTCATGGCAGTCCTGCCTTTTTTCTGCCTCCTGAGTGCTGAGATTAAAGGCTTGGACCACCAACACCTGGTTTTTCTTTTTCTTTTTTCCTTATGAAAAAAGTTATTGGTTGTTGGTATTTGCAAGGATATGAGAGTGTATGGGTGCTTGCACGTGTCACGACACATTTAGAGGTCAGGGAACAGTCTGGGAGTTGCTTTTCTCCTTCTTCCATGGGAGGGAGGGATCTGGTGATACACCTGATGGGCCATTGCAGTAGTCCTACTTTCTATTCTTTGAGAACAAAAGAAAACTCTCCATTTCTCTAGGAGTTGATGGCAGGGGGTAGTGCTTTTAGCTTGATGCTGTGAAAGCAACAACCTAAGGAAGGAATTCCAGTATATAAGAAAAGTCATTTTTCCAGTTTTTCCTTTAGAACATCTGATATTACTTAAATGCCTTGTAGATAAATTATAAGATGATTAATCATCAAAATTTTTTATGTTCATTAACTAGAAGCTAATATGTTCTAAATATGGACAGATATTAAAGTGTTCTGTAGTATGGGGCTGAAGAGGTGGTCCAGTGGTTAAGAACATTGGCTGTTCTTCCAGAGGACTTAGGTTAAGTTTCTAGTACACACAAGACAGCTTATAACCATTTGTAATTCCACTTCCAGGGGATCAGACGCCTTTTTCTGCCTTCCATGAGCACTATGCATATATGTGGTACATAAACATACATGCAGGCAAAATACACATACACATAATTTTTTTTAATTAAAAAAAAAGTTCTGTAGTATGAAGGAACCTACTATAGTACACAACTATTTTGGTGAAAAATGTCAGTTACATCTGATTTTATGATAATTTGCTTTTGTCACTTTCTCTGTGAGTTCATGGCTCACTGTCCTCTTTCACTATCGCTGGAGAAATAAAAAATGTGTTGCTCTGTGGTCAGACTGAAATGGGTTTTCTCAGTAACAAAACAAGACAGAGAGATGGTTATTGATGAAGATGCTCCCCCTCCCCCCAGGTGTTGTTTTTTGTTTTTTCAAGACAGGGTTTCTCTTTGTGTAGCCCTGGCTGTCCTGGAACTCTGTAGCCCAGGCTGATCTGGAACTCACAGAGATCCGTCTGCCTCTGCCTGGGATTAATGGTGTGCGCCACCACACTGGCTAACAAGTACTTTGTGTGGCTTACCACTCGGTTCCCCTGGAGCCTGCATGAATCAGGAATGGGATTTGGTTTGTGAGAGTCGTGAGACATGAGGCTAAGAGGGAAGTGAACATCACCCGTAGAGGGCTTGTCTTATTTCTCCATTGTCTTGCCTATCTGCTCTTGGTTCCTTCATGCCCACCGTGGAATATTCGCATGTTCAGGTGCTGTGTTGATTTTCTTTGTTCACTTTCTTGTTTGAAAAACCCAGTTCCCATACAGTCTGCTGCAATAATTGTGAATAGATAATAGCTAAATAATAATCACCTTGCCAAAGTAGAGCAGCTGAAGATCTTCTGCCCTTTATCATCATGCTTGTCCATCCAACACTGCCACATATTGCCCCTTACAGACTGTTACTGTGTGGTCTGCATGTGTTCATGTCCATACTCTCCCGCTGTGCCTTGCGTGGCCCCAAACACTAGACTTGGTGGATCATGAGCTCATTTCAGACATGTACCAGCCGCACAACAGTGAGGGTCAAAACTTAATATGACTCTTTGGTGTCTGGAATTCTATCACACTGAACTAGTAAGAAGTAGGATTTTTTTTATCTGCTATGGTTTAATGTGTCTCTGCTATTGAAACTTCACCGCCATGAATTTGAGGCCAACCTGGGTACATTAACAAGTACCCGACCACACAGGGATGTATAGCAGAGTTGTTTCTTTTATCAGTTTGTTGGTTAGTATTAATTGTCAATTTGACCAAGGTAGAGTGCCTTGGGAAGAGATGGGCTTCTGGACTTGCCTGTGGGGGATTGTCTTTAATACTAGATTGAAATAGGAAGACCTGCCCACTAAAGGTGGCTTTACTCCCTCAATGGGGTAATGTATAAATTTACCAGGAATATTTTGTCATTTTATTTTTTATTGAAAGTAGCTTTTTCATATAGTATATTCTGATTAGTTTCCTCTCTCCCAGCTCCTCCAGGACCCTTCTTACTTCCCCACCCACCCATATCCACACTCTTTCTTTCTTTCTTCCATTAGAATACAAACAGGTTTCTAAAAAAAAAAGAAGAAAAAGTGGACAAGACAGTGTATTCCCTCCCTTACCCCTCCCTGTTTGATTCTCCCGTTCCAGGTGTCTTTGCCCCCCACCCCCGGTCCTCCATAACTATTCTTTTTCGCCTTCCTGGGGGTCCTTTCCTCCCACTGGTCCCTTACTCTATACCTAACCTCTGGTTATACGCACATATAGTCAGACACATACCACATTTGTCTTCTTGAGTCTGGGTTACCTCCCTCAGGTTGATTGTTTTCTAGTTCCATCCATTTAGCTATGGTTTTGTTTTTTTAAACAGCTGAGTAGTGTACTACATTTTTTTTTATCCAGTCATCTGTTTGTAGACAAATTACTAAATGGTCTTCTTAATAAAAACCCGGAGCTAGATATTCGGGTGAAAAACTGAGAGATCAGAGGAATAGGACAAGGCACAGACAACCTCATCTCACTGACACCTCAGTGTCCAAAGAGGCCTACTTCCAGAATACTCACACCTATATGCCTTTCTGTTCTGCCATCTCATTTCCTTTCTCCGCTTGGCTACATCACTTCCTCTTCCTGCCCAGCTCTGTTACTTCCTATCTGTTTGTACAGACCTCCAGACCTTTGTGGTTAGTGCTAGGATTAAAGGTATGTACTACCAGACTGGCTCTATTCCCAGTGTGGCCTTGAACTCACAGAGATCCTGATGGATCGCTGAGTTCTGAGTGATAGGATTAGAGGTGTGTGCTACCATTGCCTGACCTCTATGTTTACTAGAGGCTGGCTTTTTCCTCTGATCCTCAGATAAACTTTAGTGGGGTACACAGATAAAACGTCACCACATCTGTTGATGGACATCTGTTTCCAACTTTTGGCTGTTTTAATAATAGAACAGAACAGCAGTGAACATGGTTGAGCAAGTGTCTCTCGATGTAGAGTCCTTTGGGTAGATGCCCAAAGGAGGAAATAACACTAAAAGAAGTAGCTGGTTAGAGATGATCAAACTCTGCTGAAATCGGTAAATAGAAACAAAGGCAACAATACAGGAATCAGTGAAACAGAGAAGATCGGTAAGATGGGTAAACCCTTAACCAGATTAACTAAAAACGGAGAGAGAAGGTCCACATAACTCAAAGTAGAGACAAAAAGGAGGAGGTACAGCAGACACTGAGGACTGGTTTTACAAAGCGAATTAGTCAGCGGTTTGCTTTTCTCTCTGTTCATCTCTTGCCCAGATGGTCCCTTAAGGATAAGATAGATAGCTCATTTTTGTTGTTGCTTCTGAGACAGTGTGATTCCTGCTGTATTATATAATAGCGTACTTCATCTTGATGGATGTTTCATTTTGGTAACTTCATCTGTTTCATATATACTTCATAAATGAAAACACCTGCCCACACTGTGACCTGTACACAGATGTTAATGTAGTAGTAATAATAATAATGTAACATAGATGCTACATGATTTCATGTAAGTCTTGGGTTCTTTTTCATTTTTTTACATTTACTTATTTTGTGTATATGCCATGAGTGCGATGGCATGCATGTGGAAGTCAGAGGACAACTTGTGGAGTCAGTTCTCTCCTTCCACTGTGAGTTTTAGGGATGAAGTTAGGTCTTCAGGCTTGGAGGCCAGTCCCTTTACCTGCTGAGCCAGCTCGTGGTTTTTTATTTTTTTGTCTTTTTGTTTTTTGTTTTTTTTTTTTTTTTGTTTTTTTTTAAGACAGGGTTTCTCTGTAACAGCTTTGGTTGTCCTGGAACTCACTCTGTAGATGGGGCTGGCCTCGAACTCACAGAGATCCGCCTGCCCCAGTTCCCAAGTGCTGACATTAAAGGCATGCGCCACCACCGCCGCCCGGCTGGCCTTAGGCTCTTGAGGCACATCCCCGAACCAGCTGTGTCATCCTCGCTGGGCTGCGCTCTTTTGTTTGTTTGTAAATTAGGCCAGTCTTTGGATTGATTGATTGATTTTTGAGGCAGGGTCTCTCTGTGTAGCTCTGACAGTCTTGGATAGACTAGGCTGGCCTTGAACTCACAGAAAATTCACTGCCTGCCTTTACCTCCTGAGTGCTGGGATTAACGGCGTATGCTAACACACTCAGCTGAATTTTGCTTTTCTTATCACTGATGATTAAGAAGTTCAAATCAAGGTGAAGCAGCACTTGGAGAGTTTGTGTGACCCTAAGTAAGTATTGAACAATGTGAAGATGCCCAATGCTCTGTGTTTTCTTTCCATAGGCGTGCAACACAAGTCTTTCCTAACAGCTGAGGACTGCTTTGAGTTGGGCAAAGTAGCCTATACAGAAGCAGATTACTACCACACGGAGTTGTGGATGGAACAAGCGCTAATGCAGTTGGAGGAAGGCGAGGTTTCTGCCGTGGATAAAGTCTCTGTTCTCGATTATCTGAGCTATGCCGTGTACCAGCAGGGAGACCTGGATAAGGCACTTTTGCTCACAAAGAAGCTTCTTGAACTAGGTATGTTATCTGGCCTATTTACATTATTTACGGGGGCGGGGCCATCTTTCTGCAAATCTATTGACTTGTCTCTCCAACTACACAGCCAGCCATGTGTTTTTCATCAGAAGTCTAGCACTTGCTCCACCAGACATACTTTATCTTCTCACTACTTATTCTCAGAGTAAGCCGGAACTGAAAGAAACTGAGTTAGTCACCTGATAGTAACACAGCAGTTGCTCTGTTCCTCTGCCATTTCCTTTGGGAATTTAAAAACTGGAACAGCCAGGCCATGGTGGTGCACTCCTTGAATCTCTAGCACTTGGGAGACAGAGGCAGGTGAATCTCTTTGAGATTGAGGCCAGCCTGGTCTATATAGTGAGTTCCAGGACAGTCAGGCCTACACAGTGGGACCTTGTCTCAGAAAAAAAAAAAAAAAAGAGTAAATAAAGAAATAGGTCAAACCTAGATGAAGAACTCAGTTGAAAATGTTTACTTACCTACCATGTGGCCATAGTAATTGCTAACTACTTTCCTTTGAAGAACATTCTTTTTTGCATTTCATATTCAAATGTTAGTAAAATGACATGAGAATTTTTTAAAAATGACTTATTTTGTGTGTATGAGTATTCACCTGCGTGTTTGTAGTGATCACTAAGGCCAGAAAAGGGTGTCACGTCCCTTGAAAGCACATGGGTGCTGGGAACTGAACCCTGGCCCTTTAAGCAGCCGTGCTCTTAACCCTGAGCTGTTTCTCTAGCAGCCCAGATTCCTTGATTTCTACCCAATGAAATGCCGCAGTCTTTGGAAACAGAGTCTCAGAATATACAAAATAATCAATTCAGGCATCCTTTGATACAATATGAAGAGAGAACATTTAATAAATTATGTTATGATTAAGATGATGTTAGAAAAGTGAGCCTGCTCCAAACGATTGATGAACTGAAAGTGAACTTTATGATAATTGGTTTATTTCTTAGTTAATGACTAAATCAAGATATTAGGTCAAATAACATTGGTTTTTCTTTTGGTATGTTTTTCTCATGATTTAAATTATACTTTTGTATTCCATGTAGAAAATGTATTAATAGAGAAAAAGAGTCAACTTTTTCCATGTAGTATATATTCCCTCTCTACACACATCTACTTTTCTCTCTTATTGTAGACCATCACGTACACCGTGATCTGTTTCAGAAGAACTAAAATACTTTACAAACTGAACACTTTGATTAACACCGCAAGTGATGCATCTACTTCCTGTTCTTTGTTATTTCTGTCTCTGTGGTTGTTTGGATTGGTTTTTCCTGAATAGAAAGTAGCTAAAAATTATCACTAGCAATTTCTGGGGCAGTTAGTGAATTTTGGCATGTTTGAAAATTATATCTCTTCAGTTTCCTTTTTCCTTCTTACTTAGAAATTTAGAGCTGAAGTCTACTCAGCCCTCAGATGTAAACTGGTCTGCATTTGTCTGTGGTGAATATTAGTTAGAAGTGGGTCTACTTTGTCTTTACTATAGTCATTACTTTGTAGCCACAAAATGATCTTTCCCTTACTTAAAATACTTGGATGAGAAAGACTGATTTTTTTCCCCTGTGACAGGATTTCTCTTTGTAGCCCTGGCTGTCCTGGAACTTGCTCTGTAGACCAGGCTGACCTCGAACTCGAGATCCTCCTGCCTCTGTCTCCTAAGTGCTGGGATTAAAGGTGTGCCCACTGTGCCCAGCTGAGTAAGACTCTAAAGTGTCATTTGACATCAAATTGAACATGGTTTGGGGGCTGATCAGTAAAGTTCTCAAAGTAGATTGAGATTGAGCAGTTCTCAAAGAATTGCTGCCTAAAGATAGAAAACTGCTCTGTCGCCAGAGCTGTTTCTGTCCAGGGCGGCTCTGTCCTGACTGACTAGTTTACATCTTGTTTTGGCAACTTATATTAGTGCCTCCTTTCTCAAAAGCATCTTAGTTAAGAAGATAAACTTCAGATCCCTGTGTTTATGTTACTGTTTTCTGATGATTGGACAACTGGAAACTTGACCATGTATACTCTGTCTCTCTCTAATAGATCCTGAACATCAGAGAGCTAATGGTAACTTAAGATATTTTGAGTACATTATGACTAAAGAAAAAGATACCAATAAGTCTGCTGCAGATGACCAATCTGATCAGAAAACTACACCAAGGAAAAAAGGGATTGCTGTGGATTACCTGCCAGAGAGACAGAAGTACGAAATGCTGTGCCGTGGGGAGGGTATCAAAATGGTAAAGTGGAAAAAGTCAATTGTGTGTGTGAATGTGTATGTGCTTGTACATAGTGCTAGAGATGTGATAAAAATCAGAATGACTGCCCAAAATAGTGTGCTGTATTGCCTTACTATGGATGAACATGTATCACTATGCATACGTTACACATTATTTCCCCAAATGAATTGATTATGGAACCTTCTTTAAAACTGTTCTGTGGTGCAGACATACATTGTTGGTGAGTTTTTAGAGTAAGTATTTCTAAGTGTAAACGCTTGAAAAAATGTTTACATTCTCTATCTCTACTAAGAAAGTAAAGTTAGGCTTCCTATTTTGGCATTGAAGAGTACTAACAGTCTGATCGCTAACCACAGATGTGTACATTGCATCATTATGGACAGGTTCACAGATCCCTAGCAACAACTTTTTGCTTTTGCTTTGGGAGCTAATGAGCAAGGCAAGAATAGGAAGACTTTGTTAGATTCCTGGAGCTGTTTTGTTCATTTTATTTCTAATACTAGTGTGTGTGTGTTAGGCACCTTTGTATCGCTGATAAGATGCCAGAGGTTGTGGGGTAAGCACCACATACTCTCTCCAGGGTGTCCTGCTTTGCCATGGGCCCAAAGGATGCAGTGAGTGGTATGGATTATGGACTAAAATCTCTGAGCCCATGAGCCTAAATTAATCTTTCCTCCTTTTAAAGGCATTAAGAACTCAAACTCACAAGAGGCCATTATCATATCTTTACAGATTTATAGAAGTTACATAATAATATCAAACGTCTAGTTAGTTTTCAAATTTCCATGGTGAACTGTCTGAACTTGTTTTAGAAACAGGATCTTCTACATCACAGACTATTGGCTTGTAACTCTGTGTCTTACTCACTATGGAATTTTGACCTGGTCCTTCTGCATTTATGCCCACACCCAGTTAATACATTGCTAGGGATTCAACTTAGAAGGGCTTTGTGCATGCTAGGCAAGCACTCTGCCAACTGAACTACATGCCCAGTCCTTAGTAACTTTGATTAAGCCAGCAAAGGGGAATTATGAATCCATATAGAATCCTGCTAATTTACATTTGTTAGTATGCCTATGAATGTCAGCTCTGCCCATAGTCAGAGAAGCATCCCTTTTTCAAATTGTTAAATTCACCGCTATAAAAGATTGATTAGATGTAAAGCCTTGGATTTGACTCTTGAAGTACATGGAGAAAAACAAATTATTATTTGTTACCTAACAGTTAAATGTCATATGTGACATATATGTTTAAGATAAGAGTCCAGAAGCTTATTATGGTGGCACATGGGTGTAAAACCATCACTCAGACATCCAAGAGGCTGAGGCAAATGGTTTTTGAGTTTGAAGTCAGCCTGGAGTATGAGGGACCTTGCCTTTAAAATAAAACAATAGCTTATTTCATTACTGTATGTGCACAGATGGTTGAAGGAAACATTTATTTGCTTTGTTGTCTGTTCTCATTCTCAATAATACAAGTGCCTGGTTTCTTTAAGAATTTACTTCCTCTTTTTATAAGTACTCATTTTCACTTTTGCTGTTAAAAATATACTATTCCTGGGGCTGAAGAGATTTTAGTGGCTATGAGTGCTGGCTGCTCTTCCAGGGACTTGAGTGTGGTCCCAGTACCCATGTCAGGTGACTCAGAACCACCTGTAACTCCAGGAGAGTTGACCAACACACTCTTCTGACTTTTATGAGCACTGCACTCACATGCACACACACACATATATACATGTTAAAAATTACACACACAATATTATCATAACTGCTATTTTTACCACAAGCTTTTTTTTTTTTTTTTTAAGATTTATTTATTATGTATACAGCATATATGACTGGAGGCCAGAAGAGGGCACCAGATCTCATTACAGATGATTGTGAGCCACCATGTGGTTGCTGGGAATTGAACTCAGGACCTCTGGAAGAGCTGCCAGGGCTCTTAACCTCTGAGCCATCTCTCCAGCCCCTTACCACAAGCTTTTAACTGTGAAATAATTATGAATATTTCATTTAGTTTAGTTATTTTGTGTTTCTCCCCCCTTCTTGAAACTGCATTTTTCTGGGTACTTCCTGGTTACTTTGGATTTTGGAGCAATGCTGGACATACTTTTTTTTTCTTTTAAATAAGCATTTAAATGTTACTTGATGTTTATGAGACCTAAAATTTATTTGATAAGAGAATGATGGAAATAAGAAACATTATTGTAGCTAGAGTTTTCCTGCCGGGCCCACAGTCAGGACAAATCTCTGCCACCCGCCAGTCTCCGAGCTCCCAAGTCCCACCAGTCTCCGAGCCCACTTATAAAATAAACACACAGACGCTTACATTATTTAAACTGCTTGGCCATTAGCTCAGGCCTATCATTGTCTAGCTCTTACTCTTATATTTAGCCCATTTCTATTAATCTCTACTTTGCCACGTGGGTCGTGGCTTACCGGTACTTTACATCTTCCTTCTCCTGGCCGCGGCTCCACGCCGTCCCCCCTCTACCTTCCTGTTCCCTCAATTCTCCTCTCTGTTAGTCCCGCCTATACTTCCTGTCTGGCTACCGGCCAATCAGCGCTTTATTGATACAGAGTGATATCCACAGCACATTATATTTTTTCCTTATTCGAAGCCTCCCTCTTCTCCAGAAAATAATCTTTTTATTTTTTTCAGTGCTAGGGATTGAACCCCGTACTTTCCATATGCCAGGTAACCACTCTGCCACCAAGCTGCACCCACAAACCCTATGAATCATTAATAACATTTTAAAGATCCTAAATGTTTGGTTGATGCAAAACATTTGCAGGATACTGCTGCTTTGTGTGCTGTTCCAGAGATCATCTGTGTATGTGTGTGCAAACATAATTATCGTTTCTAACCCATAGAGGAATAGACAGTAAGGTATTATTCTAATATATTTCTTATTTTCTTTCTATTTAGACTCCTCAGAGACAAAAAAAGCTGTTCTGCCGCTACCACGATGGAAACCGGAATCCTAAATTTATTCTAGCTCCAGCCAAACAAGAGGATGAGTGGGACAAACCTCGTATTATTCGTTTCCACGATATTATTTCTGATGCAGAAATTGAAATTGTCAAAGACTTAGCAAAACCAAGGGTAACTTTTTTTTCTTCTCAGTTGACTGAATGTTTGTGATAATCTTTTCTTTGCATGGTGACAGGAAGGATAACTAAGGTGGCCATAACTTCAGATGGTCTTAAGTGTTATTGCCCCAACATAATGGTGTTAAGTTACGGTTTATACTAGTTGTCTCAGTTTGTTATCAGCACAGCTAACACACTCTATGGCTGGGCTTTAAACAGAAAGTAATGAAAACCATAGATTTTTCTTCATACTTGAGAAATGTGTTTGTTGTCTTACTGGAAGACCTTTCTACATATTTTGTAGCCTTCAATACCACTCAAAGTCAAACTTTTTATACATAGTATATTTTTATAGGAATCTTGCTAATTTTAAAATAGTGTTATAGTTTCCTAATTTTAGTTTGTATCATTTTTTTAAATTTTCTTTTGTGTACATGGGTGTTTTGTTTGCATGTGTGTCCGTGTACCATGTGCATGCTGTGCCTATAGAGGCTGGAGGGTGTCAAATCCTCTAGAACTGGGGTTACAGATGGTTGTGTTCTGCCATGTGGGTGCAGGGAATCGAACCTCAGTCCTCTGCAAGAGCAACAAAGTGCTCTGAAGAACTGCTGGGCCATCTCTCCAGCCCCTTTAATCTATTTTAATAAGAAGAGCAGTTGAACTTGTTACACCTAGCTCTACTCGTGTGGTGTTGGTCATAGAAGCTTGTCTTTGTGTGAGAACGTGGAGACTATCCCTCTGTCCTTGCCCTTCCCGATCATTTTGTTCTTTAAGACAGCACATTTGATTAATAATAAAATGCAAGCTTTTGTAGAGTTATTAAATAATTCTGATTATTATTTCTTTTGTAGTATGTAGGGTTGACACATTTCTATAAAAGTCAAGGTAGTAAGTGTTTTTTGGGCTTTGTCAGCTGTGTGGTCTCTGTCCTAACTACTCCGCTCTGCCATCTGGTGTAAAAGCAGCCAAAGAGAGCATGTGAATGAGTGCAGTGGTTATGGTACAGTCAAGTCTTTACTTCTAAAAGCTGGTGGCAGCTGATTTGGCTGGTGGGCTTCCTGGCTGTGTGTATATGTACTTAGATAAACTTGAAATTTTTTTACTTTTTCTAAATTTTTTCAACATAATATTTTTATTGATTATTTGGGAACTTCACATCATGCACCCAGTCCTCCCAGATGCCCCTGACCCTTGTGGCCTCCTCCAAAAAAAGAAAAACAAAAAAAACACAACTCCAACTTGTGCTGCCCATATAAACTTGAAATTTTTAAAGTTTTATTATTTTTCCAAGCATACACTTTTTGGTTTTATCAAAAAAAGAAAGAAAAAAAAGAAGGCACTGTAGGTGCAAAGGTTTGATGTGGTGCGTATGGGTGCTGTCCAGGGACGTTCTCGAAAATCTGCTGCCAGGCAGAATGCCTCTTAATATGACTCCACATTTCCTCATTCTCTTGAATTCCTAATTGAGTCCTTTAGTTGTAGTCAGACCCAGTTTACCAGTATTCCTTGGTAGAGTGTTTGTGAAGAATTCACTTTTGAGATGCAAGGCCTAAGTCTCCAAAGGAAATACTTTATTTGGGATTGTTTTTGATCAATAAATTCAGTGACAGCTGGTTAATTTTTCGTCATTTCGGAGTCACTCTCCCATTTAAAAGTCTGAAATGGTTGTCTTGGCTATCATCTTTCCTTTCACGCCTACCTGCGCTGCTCTTCTACCTCCTACAGAAAGGCTGATTTACTATATATGTTACTGAGTACATCCCATCTCCTGAAAAGATAAATGACCTTAAAACAAATTTTAGACAGTATTAACCTTTGTGAACATGTCTCACTGGAGTTACAATCGGAGGTTTTAGAGTAGACGATTAATTACAAATAGCCTTTTGTTTTGTTTTGTTTTGTTTTGTTTTTTGTTTTGCCAGACAGGATTTCTCTGTGTAGCCCTGTCTATCCTAGAACTAGCTCTGTAGACCAAGCTGGCCTTGAACTTACAGAGATCCACCTGCCTCTGCCTCCTGAGTGCTGGGATTAAAGGTGTGTGCCACCACCCTGCACTGTTTAAACAGCCATTCTTACAGCTATAAATTGTACTTTACATTTTAGGAATTTTTCTTTTTATCACATTCTCTAACTATTGAAGAAATTTAATTTCTAGTCTTTTCTATTTGTGTGGCCTGTATTCATGTAGTACAAAAGCAAGTAAAATAATTTTTAAGAAACACACCAAAAAACTAAATGGCTTTCAAGGCTCAACACAAGGTGATTGGAAGGGTATTGAGTTATTTTCTCTATTCATCCTCTTGTTTAAAGAAAAAAAAGAAAACCGAGAGATCTGACTGGTTAGGTAAATGTGATTCATTTTTTGTCTTGTAATGCAACTATTTTGATGGTTGGCTTCACAGCTGAGGCGAGCCACCATTTCAAACCCAATAACAGGAGACTTGGAGACGGTACATTACAGAATTAGCAAAAGGTAAGAGATATATGCTGCATATTTTTCCTCCTAAAGAGTATTTGAACATCCTACCGGAAGTCTTATCATTTATAGAAGTAGGTCATTTCCAGTCTCCAGCTCAAGTGGCCGCCTTCCACATACGAAGAGTGATGCATGGACGCATGCTTTGTGTTTCACAGGCTCCCTTGAACTAGAAGTTCTGTTGTTACCTGTTTGGTCTCATGTTGCAGGAATTGAGTGCTCTGTATTTTAAGATCAGGTACTAAACACCCGGGAAATTGCCTGGTCCTTGTCTGTTCCCCTGTTGTGAGAGTGGGAAATAAAGACAAAGAAGCAGTGGTTAATCTGGGGTTGAGGACTGCAGTGCCTCACAACCTCTTCTCTGGTGATTGTCCACTTTAATCTGTCGTGGTCATTGTGGAGTCATCTGTTCTGACTGGAGTTTTTCATTTTAAAAAAAGTCACTAGCCCAAAAGTTGGCTGTGGAAAGAGCAGTTCAGTCTTCCAAACGACTTGTGATCTCTGTTGATCTGGATGATGCAGAGAGACTGAAAAACAGTTTTGTCTTGATGAAAGTTTTAAAATGATGATCTCATGTAGAATACTTTTTAAACTCTATTTGAAGAACATTAAACTTCTAGACCTGGGGAAAGTTCCTGTGAAACCCACTGCTGCAGATCATTTCCATACAGCCTCAAATGATTTTAGTTCAAAAAAGTGAAAGGACAATAAATACATTTACAATCAAATTCTGTCAGCCATTTTCCTCCTGACTCAGAAGGGGCTGGTCTTCTGCCACCTTCCTGAATGTTTTGCTGATTCGAACCATTACCCACCATGCAGACCAATCGGAATCCTTCCAATCACCTGTGGCTTGGCAAAACCAACCTCCGTGAACAAAGTCCAAACGGCCTGCTGGAGTGTAAGCCCTTGTCCTTTCTCTTTTTTCTTTTTGTAGCTGAGCCGAGCTACAGTACATGACCCTGAGACGGGGAAATTGACCACAGCACAGTACAGAGTATCTAAGAGGTAAGGGAGCAATGGAGAGAACTTGAGGCATACTTGGAGTGTTCTTTCTTGAGAATCTAATTTTGACAAAATATGATTTTGTTTCTAAGATGTAGATGTCAGGGGAAGGTTTTGATATCTGTGTTTAGTGTTCATGGTGGACCAGTCAGCAGACACAGGCAGTTACAGGTGTTTTCCAAATCACTGATCAGTATAAATGCCTGGTGAGGCTCTGGCAGTGTTCACTGGCACATGAGTGTCTCGTGGAGAGAGCACCTCAAAGGCGCTGCACAGAGCAAGGCACAGAGTAGACTCTGCTCTGAGTTCATCTGTGCGTCACCAGGAACTGAAAGGAATGCCTGGAAGGACAGTGAAGCTTCTACAAGCCAGTTTCAAATTCCTTGCTTTTAGCAACATTTAGAAGTAATTTTTAAGAATATGGTGGCAGCTCAGCTGAGTAACTAAGGCTGAGTAAGGTTAGTACAGCATTGACTGGCCTATGTGGTAAAGGTTTCTCAGATCAGAAAATGAAAACAGAAGTGTCATTGCACTGAATTCTGTTTGATTCTAACCCTAGTTAAATTTTTCCACAGATGCAACAATTATAGAGATAAATACAAGCCCTCCTCATCTCATTATAAACGTTTAAATATATTTGATAGTAATTGTTTAATCAATTGCTTAGATTAATATGTACTAATACTAGTTGAAATAACTTAGTCTGAAGCTACTGCTTTTTAAATTTGTTTTAAAGGTTTTTTAAATTCATTTATTGATTGTGTGTGTGTGTGCGCGCGCGCGCAAACATGTAGGAGTCAGATGTTCTCTGAATTTGTTAGTTGGTTCTCTCCTTCTACTTTGTTGAGCTATGGTCTTTCTTGCTACATCTGCCATGCTGTTTACTCAGGACTAACTGGCTCCTGATCTTCAGGTAATTGAGTCTTCCTGACTTTACGTCCCATTTTTGCATAGGAGGGCTGGAATTACAGACCTTTTTTATTTATTTATTTATTTATTTTTTGGTTTTTCGAGACAGGGTTTCTCTATGTAGTTTTGGTGCCTGTTCTGGATCTCGCTCTGTAGACCAGGCGGGCCTCAAACTCACAGAGATCTGCCTAGCTCTGCCTCCCAAGTGCTGGGATTGATTAAAGGCGTATGCTACCACTGCCCAGCTAAGGATAGCATTTTTAACACAAGTTTTTATGTAACAGGAAATTTATAGTTTTATCGGTTATAAATACTTTTGTATTCGAGAACTAGAATGTGAAAAATGAACTTTTGGGTATAAAATTAAAACTCTAGAATAAGATTCCTCAAATTAACATGCTTGACCTTTAAAACCTTTTTTATTGTTAATCTGTAACACTGGAAGTTGAACCTAGGGCCTCTCATGTTCCCAGCCTAAGGCTAGCATTGGACTTGTGGTCATCCTGCTTCATCCTCGTCAGCATCTTCCTGTTGGCAAGTGCCACCGTGGTTGACAATTGATAGTTTGAATCAGGTTATTTTTTGTTGTTGGCTATTTGAGCACGGTTAGCACCATCTCTGGCACTCACTAACTGTCCCCAGGGTATAGGGAAAGTTCAGTTGCTTGTTGTGCTGTGGTAGGACAAGTCCCCACTGACCTACTACTCTGCCTCCTCTGAGAGAGAACCACTGACTAGGAGATTGGGATGAATCAAGTTCTGGGTGCAGGGAGGAGGAATGGTGTAGGATTGCCAAGTATTGTGTTCATTGTTTAAAAATGTGATAAATTACATTTTATTTATGTGTACGTGTGCATGTTTGTGTGCATGTATGTGTACAGTCACATACATGCTGCATGTAGTACACATAACGGAGATCAGAGGACAATTTGTAAGCTGCTGTGATGGTGCATGCACTCAGGAAGCAGAGGCAGGAGGATTTCTATGAATTTGAGGCCACCCTGGTTTGCATATCGAGTCCCAAGGTATTCAGGGTTACACAAAACCAGGATAGCTGAGGACTTCAGGCTCGGCAGCATTTATACCCCTCACTGGTCCTGTTCCTGTTTTTCTAATGCTAAATAATAGTGAGCGACAAATCAGTGTGGTATTGTGTGTTAAATATATTTAACATAAAAATAATTTCCTAGAAGTTACCAACGTTTTTAAAGTAACAGGATGAAATAATTTGAAACTATTAAAGTTATATTGAAAGTTATCAGTTAAAAAACAGTACAAAGAAATATGTAGATTTTAGAAAATACTGAAAAAATCAAAGATAATTGGTATCGCAAAAGCAAAGAGACTGCCTAGACGAACAGATTCAACATTGCCATACTCCTTTTATTTATTTATTTTTTCATTTATTTGGCAAAGTAACATTCCCTTCATGTGTTAAGCATGAACATAAATATGGTATACATGTTCTGGTTTTCTGTCTCTCTCTTTCTCTACTGTTCCTTGGCTCTTGTGCCCAAAAGAGTAGAGGAAAGAAGAGTTGCAGGTTTTCTAGCATGCTCGTGGTTGAGTCCTCTCTAACAGAAGATAGATTACCAAGAGAGAAGTGTACAGAGTTACTTAATGACTTAAGACGTTTTCATGACTTAAGGCTTTCAGAAATGAAGACCCAAAGAAACAGAAAACCATTTGATAACGTAAATGGTTGAGTAATGGTGACGTGCTCTAACAATAATAAACTGGAGGGACTTTAGCTGGGTCCGCTTCTTCAGACACTTGGCATTTCTGTGTCCAGGTCTTAGTGGCCAGACTTCTGTGGCCTGCTTGCCACAAACTTACCAGAGACGTGGATGAATTAAAGTTAGCCATGGTCTGCTTTAGATCTACTAATAATCAGAGCAGTTATCCTTAAGGAACACGAACAGATAGTGAGGATTTGCAAAAAACTAATTTGGGTGAATTTGTTCTAAGACATGATTTACTGTGCTTCTGTGAACTGTAATCAATCTTAATTTCAAGTTAATCCTAAATTGATTTTCCGTTCTGTTACTGAATCTAAATATGACCTTCTTTGGCCAGGTGTGGCTGTGCATGCTTGTAATTCCAGTATTCAGGAGGCCGAGACCAGGGAATCTGTGAGTTTGAGGTTAGCCTAGTGTACATAGGGGACCCTGTCTCAAAACAAAGTATCACCCAGAAGCTGTTTCTACATTTCAGAGACTTGCGCATGGGTTTGATATTTTCACAGTCATAAAGCTAGTAAGTATTTAGGTTCTCCTGATTTGGATGCTTCTAAGGAGTATTTAAAACTTCAGAGGAGGAAAGGGAAATGATGCAGTTCTATTATAATCTTAAAAATTAAAAAACCAAACTTTCATGAATGAAGTGTTTTGGATGACATTTTAAAAAGCTTTCTATATATAAAATAGACATGATGAAGGAATTCTCAGCTAAGTACATCATTGGACTCTTACTGGTTTCAAATAACTTCTGTTGAAAGTGATCCACAAATATTTGTTTTCTTAAAGCTAACTACTCTCAAACATTTCAGACTTACTGTTTAAGTATTCTGGTTTTATAACCCTGAGAAGTGGCTTTATTGGGTTGAGAAGGCATAGTCATACTTGATGTTATACATTCTAAGTGGCAACAGAAGGCTTCCAGCCAGTAGCATTCAATGCCTGAGAATAATTTTGACCAGTCTTGGCAATGTTTGGTGTGTTTTAAATGAACTATGAAAAATGAACTTTATATTTCAATGACTTTAATATTTTTTAAAGAAACGTATCAAAATAAAAATAAGCTTTGAGAGACAGACCTTAGCTGTTAAAGAAGCTTCCCACTGGAAATATTGAGTATACTTTAACAAATAAATTTTTTATTATTAGAGGAAGAATTTCACAGATGAATGAATGAATAGATGGATGGATAGATATGTAGGTAGGTAGGTAGGTAGGTTGATCCAGATACTTCTTATTACTAGTGGAAGTCAAGTTTCCTTTGTGGTGCCAGCGATCATGTGCTAAGCAGGTGCTCGCTCCATCCTGCACTGTGTCCCTGGCCCTCTTCTTTTACTCTATTTAGAGACAGGGTCTTAGTAAGATATTGATGCACAGTTTGCCTTGAACATGTGATCCTCCTGTCTCAACCTCCCTAATACCCTAGTACAGGTCTGAGCCACTGAACATAGTTGTGAAAACCTGAAATTTGAAGTTATAAATAAACCCAACATTTTGTTTCCCTTATAAATTATGAGAAAAGGGTTTCATAGAAGAAAATATGTGTTCTGATGTCAGTTAATGTAATAATCCCTTTTGCTCTAGCAACATCTGCACTTTGTAACATTCCAAGTGATTATATCATTTTGTGTAGAAGGAAAGGTTCCAGCATTCCAGCAAATGGAATTTTCTTTGGCAGGGCACACATGGAAGTTTGCTACTGTTTAAAAAAGTTCAGGCTGGCTGTGATGGGTACCTGTAGTCTCAGCTAACTGGGAGGCTAAGGCAGGATTGCTTGATTCCAAGAATTCAAACTATATGTAACATTAAGCAGGTAAATCATGTCTGCCTTTTTCTATAGGAAAACCAAATACCCCCCAGCCAAAAACAAAACAACACTTACCTCTTATTGCCGGCTGGATAAATGGCTAGATGAGATGAATGGAATTTAAGGTTTGAAAGGTTCAGTTATGCGCTGTGAAAAGACAGTTAAGTTGGGTGAATTCTGAAGTCAGCTTGCTGTAACACAGATCTTGCTGTAAAAGTAAATAGTCTGCTTAAACTAGGAGGAAGGGTCTTTGATTTTGGTGGATTTTTCTTGGAGACAATTTTCAATTTTTCACTCTCAAGTAATGATTTCCAACAATCATTTATTTATTTATAATTTCATAATTATATTTATATGTCATAGACATAATATGACATTTATGCCTAAAATTAGGTGTTTTTTTTTAAGATTTATTTATTATGTATACAGTATTCTGTCTGCATGTATCCCTGCAGGCCAGAAGAGGGTGCCAGATCTCATTACACATGGTTGTAAGCCACCATGTGGTTGCTGGGATTGAACTCAGGACCTCTGGAAGAGCAGCCAGTGCTCTTAACTACTGAGCCATCTCTCCAGCCACGCCTAAAATTAGTTTACCAACCATCAAGCACTTAAAGAATTATTGCCGGGCGGTGGTGGTGCACGTCTTTGATCCCAGCACTCAGGAGACAGAGCCAGGCAGATCTCTGTGAGTTTGAGACCAGCCTGGTCTACGAAAAGAGATCCAAGACACTCACCAAAACTACACAGAGAAACCCTGTCTTGGGGGAAAAAGGAAAAAAAAAAAAGAATTATTATTAGAAATTGGAAATGTTGCTCTTAGGAAGGAACTAGTACTTTATAAGCTCAGCATTATCATTTGCCTTTACAAAGGAACAGTATATTGATTTTATATTAGCTAATTGTAACATGTTAGTTTTCACATCTGTGTTATGGAAGGAAGGTGTGACAGTGTTCAGATTGGATTACAGACATCTTCCTGTGGCGGTCTGTAACTGTCTCCAAAATGGAGGATGTTGTTTATTTCTCAGCCAACTTTCCTGTGATGCTTTTAAGATTTGTATGTTAAAAGAAAAGTCAGGATTATTTAAAGTAGAGGAATCTTGCTTTTAAAAAACGTAATTTTTTAATTGAAGTAATTGAAAGTACAAGCCCTGTTATGAGTCCAAAAGGAAGATATTTGGCTATTTAATTTTTAATGGAGGATGCAGTGCATATAGAGTTACTAGAGCGGGTAGGTGGATGCCAGAGGGTTGGGAGTACAGCTCATAGTGAGTTCAAGGCCAGCCTGACCACTTAAGATCCTGTCTCAAACAAACACTAGACATTTAAAAAGTTGGTAGCTGTCAGAGAAGTGGAAGTAGAAGTTGGTTTCTGTCATTGGGTAGTAAATTTCATGTTGTGATAAGCACAGACTCACCATGCAAAGCTGGCTTCATGGAACTTTACTAAAACATACCGTAACCTTATTTTTGTGATTAATGCAAATAAAAAAATTAGGGCTGAATATATCCCCTCCGTGTTAAAATGTTTGCCTAGCATATGTAAGGTCCTGAGTTTCATCCTCAGCACTACAAAATGAAATATAATAAAAAAGATAGAAAAGTGATACAGGATTGTTCTTTTTACTGGACAGTTAAGTTAGGTTTTTAGCAAGAATACTGTTAAAACAATGGACTGTAGAATCAAAGCTTAATGAGAAGGAAGAAAATGTTGATGGACTGGTGAGAAGCAGAACAAAGGATATACTGGAACTTGGGGTTCCATCTTGTTTGAGATCTGAGGTTTACCCTCGGTCTTACATTGGCATTACAGCTTTCAAGTCACAAAATTCACTTTTTTATTTTTATGTTTAAAATTTTTTAATTTTACTTTTACTTTATGAATATGGATATTTTGCAAATATGTCTGCATAAATGCATGGCATGCCTGGTGCCTGCAGAGGCCAGAAGAAGGCATCAGATACCCTGGAACTGGAATTACCATGTCAGCCGGGAACCAAACCCAGGTCCTCTGGAGGAGCAGCCAATGCTCTTAACTGATGAGCCATCGCTCCAGCCTTATTTTTACATTTTTTAAAATTTTATTTATTTATTTAGTCCCTTTTTTGGAGACAGGGTTTCTCTGTGTAACAACCCTGGCTGTCCTGGAAATTGCTTTGTAGATCAGACTGGCCTTGATCTCAGAGATTCACCTGCCTCTGCCTCCTGAGTTCTAGGATACAGGTGTGTGCCACCACTGTCCAGCAGTGTTTTTACTTTTTAAATTTTTACTAAGTTTTGTTTTTCAGGCAGGGTTTTCTTCTGTAGCTGAGGGTGACTTCAGACTCTTAGTACTATCTCAGCTTCCCAAATCCTGAGGTTGAAGCAGCATCTACTCTAGCCACCACTGCAAATACACCTTTCAAAAGTGTGCGTTTCAGTTGTTCCGAGTTCTTTCAGTTGTGCAGTTATCTTTTAATCCCAGGCGTTTTTATATAGTAACAGTCACTAAACACAGATTTCTTTTTTCATGCGTCATGGAGACCAGAGGTTGATGTCAGGAGTCTTTCTTGTTTTCCATATATATTTTTTTTTAAACTGAAGATCTCTTGCTGAACTTGGAGTCTGCCAGTTTGGCTAGTCTACCTAGCCAGCTTATTTAAGGATTCAGTCTCTGTCTCTTAAGGATTTGGACACTTTATCCACTGAGCCATTTCCCCAGACTCCTTAAACATTTTTCACACACACCCCTAATCATGAATCCGTGAATGGAGTTACTCATTACCCACCCTACCCCCACTCCATACCACCCCATGGCAACCAGTAATTGCTTTCCATATTGATTTGCCTGTTCTGCATATTTCACATGAGTGGAGTCATAGAGTATGAGGCCCTTCGTATCTAGCTTCTTTCACTTCACATGTTTTTAAGATTTTATGTCACAGTGTGCATCCTTGCTTTATTCCTTCAATGGCACAATAATTCATGTGTTTAGATTTACTACATTTGTAATGAGTCTGTTCATAAATTGATGAACATTAATAAGGTTGTTACTTTTTGGCTGATAATGTTGCTATGAACATTTCTATATTTTATGATTTCGTTTTTCTTGAGTATCTAAATAGTAGAATTGCTGGTGGTAAACTATGATTAACATTTAAAGGAAGTGCTAAACTGTTTTCGAGAATGTCTGCACCATTTTATTTTCCTGCCAGCAATGTATGTATAAAACTTATTTAAGCATATAATGCATGAATTTGTCCCCAGTAAAACATCATCGTAGAGCAGCTCCCAAACCCTTTGACCTACTCTAGTCAGCTTCTATACTGTATGTAGAAGAAATAATTGTTTCCAGCTTAATATGTATGTTTCTGAAATGTCCAGAAATTTTCAGTGTAAATAGGTGGTGTGCCCCTGCAGTTCCAGCTGTTCAGGAGACTGGGTAAGATTCTTCAAGCCCAGAAGTTGGAGATGAGGCAATAAAATGAGGCCTTGTCTCCAGAAAGAAAAGGAGGGAGGGCAGAAGGAGGATTCTCAATATAGGAATAGTTTTCCTCCATTAATGCAGTATTTCATAGAAGTGCAATGTAGGATTTCCTCTAACTGCAGAATGTGTCACCATTAAGAAACTATTAGTGAAAATCTGTCAGACGAGCAGATCAAGCAGATGAGCTGCAAGTTTATTATCTAGATGGGTGTGGTAGTGTGCACAGTTATCCTAGTACTTGGGAGACTGAATCAAGGGAAGCTGCAGATGAAGGCCAGCCTGAACTCCACAGTGAAACTCAGAAAACTAAGGGTGAGAAGGAAGCGTCATGGTAGACATTGGTTTAGCATGCAGCGTCCTGGCTGCATTTGATCTCTAACACTGTGTTGAAGAAGTTTAATGTCCTCTGTGTTGCTTTGAAAGTGGCAGCTGTTGGGCTTTTATCTAATGAAGCAGTAGCCATAAAACTGATATTTTCTTGTCCTAGTGCTTGGCTGGCTGGCTATGAAGACCCTGTGGTGTCGAGAATTAACATGAGAATACAAGATCTCACAGGACTAGATGTTTCCACTGCAGAGGAATTACAGGTAAGCAACCGCAGCATCTGAAGTTATTCCTGCTTCTCCAGGAGGCTCTTCCTGTAGATTTCCTGCACCGAACAGACGGTGCTTTACTTGTGCAAGCGACCCTGTAAGCCAAAGCATTCAAAATACCTAATCCACTGCAGAAATTGGAAATTTGAAAGATACCTATTACTAAACTTAATATTAAGCATACACTTAACTTTTAAATTTTCAAATTATATTTATCATGGTGCATGCATATGCATGTATATGCTGTGGGTCCTCAGAACTGGACTCAAGTTACCCAGCTTGGTGGCCTTTACCCACTGAGCCATCCTATTTGTCCCTAATTTTTCTTGTTAATTCCTGGACCCAGCCTCCTTATGAATGGCTGGGGTGACTTTGGCTCTTTAAAAGGTATTCTTTAAATTGAGGTATAATTGGGTGTCATACATTTTACCTTGGTTTAGGTATATTTACTTGGTTGTGACCTCATCACCATGATTGAATTTCAGATGTTTTCATCACCCTAGCAAGAAACTGTCCACACCCTGAGCAGTAACTTCCTATTCCCCTTCCCAGGCCCCTGGTACCCATAGCTACTTTGTGCTTCTATGAATATACTTATTATTCTGGATATTTCGTATATAGGAATTGCTTACCATGTGACCTTTATATCAGATTTCTTTCACTAAAATTATGTTGCTAAGGTGTATGTATGTTGCAGCATGTATCCCTACTTTATTCTTTTAACAGCATGATTCCTTTCGTGGAGTTACCTTTTGTCTGCTCATCAGTTGATGGATATCTGGGTTACTTCTGCTTTTTTGCTTCTGTGACTAATTCTGCATGCAAGTTTTTGTAGGACCAAACATGGGAAGTTCCCATGTGTGTTTTGCGAGTGTGTGTACATGTGAGAGTGAACTCATGTGGCAGCCCTGCACTTAACATCTGAAGAGCTTTCAAGCTGTTTTCCAAAGTGGGTGCGGCAGCAACACATGAACCTCCTTGACACTGTCCTTTTCTGGTGTTAGTGCAGCATGCACAGTGAGTGTGAACTGCCGTTTCCGGGTTCCCTCGCGTGTTCCTGATGAATGATGATACTGAACATCGTTCACAGGCTTATTGGTCATTTCTCCTGTTCTGTTGATTTGTGTTTATATATTCTGGATACTAGTCCCTTATCAGACAACTGACTTGTAGATAGTAAATCCTGTTCTGTGACCTATCTTCACTTTCTCAGTAGTGTCCATTAACACAAGTTTTAATCTATGTGTGGTTTGTGTATTTGCACACCCACAAGGAAGTCAGGTGTTGGGCGTCCCTTGAAATGGGATCTCGCTGAAACTGGAGCCTAGGTTAGGTTGGCTAGTTAGTGAGCCCCAGTGATCCTCCTGTCCCTGCTGCAAACCCTCACCTCATTTCCCAGGGCTGGGCTTCCACAGCCACAGCTGGGCCCTGCTTTTACAAAGATGGGTGCCGGGACCCTGCCTTCGGGGCCTCCTGCCTGCCAGCAAGCACTCTTACCCTAACCCTGAGCCCTCTACCCACAAGTCTCGCTGCCGCAGTTTGCTCCGGCTCTTTCTGCTGCTAGTCTCACGTGATCCACAGCCAACACTTGAGTTTCCTCCTGTAGTGAGAGCTTCCGTTCTCTTCCTCAGTGGCTAGGAACTAAGTCTGCGGCCTCAAGCATGTGACCACACACTCTACCCTTGGCCCTGAAGAATTCTGGTACCACCTACGTTCGAGTGTTAGGTCCATTTGGATGGTGTTTCACGTGTGGTATGATGAGGCAGCTCCAGTTTCATTACTTCTGAGTGGGTACCAATTGTCCCAGGACCACTGGCTGAAGAGACTTTTTTTCTAGTTAATTGTCCTGACAGTTTAAAAAAAAAAAAAAGTGCTTTGAATGGTACTTGTCCCAGTTTTATTGTGGGACACACAGTACTTCCGTTTTGTGACATGGCGTACTTCTGAGTTGGTTTTGTCCTTTGTGCTCTCAGTACTCGAAGTATCTGAGGTGACATTCTCCTCCTTCCGCTCACCTGCCATCAGGAAGTCCCCAGGCTGCTTGCCTGGAGTCTCTCAGACAAGAGTGGACACGTCTCCCTCGTTAGCGTTCGTCCCTTCATGCTCTCCGCTGTGCTCCACTGCCGTCTCTGCCGACTGTCACATAGGTTTGTCACTGCGGTGGGCAGGTGACACAGTCCAGGCTGTGCGGTCTGTGACCGCCTTTGAGAGGAATGCCATGGTTGCTCCTTGCCCTGATGTGTAGTAAGTTGTTACCGGGAGAACTGGAGCAGCTTCAGTGCCTCATGTCCTTACAGTCAGTATACCACAGCAGCTGAGCTGACGGCCACTGCAAAGCAGGGAGCCTGAATCAGAGTGGCTTGAGTTGTCGTTTAGTCTCATCATCTTCCTGGGTATTTGATCTGATTATTTTTAAAAACCATTTTGATGTGTTTTTTTCTTACCTAATCTGTTTACCCTACTAGAAAATTGATACATTTCTCCTTCCTAGAGGATAGTTGTTTCCACAACATAACAAGTAAAGAACACAGTGTAATAATTTACATATGGCGTCTTCTCTGTCATGGTGGTGCTCTTAACTGTCCGTTTGTCAGCATTTGATTTTGTGATGGAGGAGAGGGTTAAAGAAAACATCATTTTCATTTTATATTGTGTCCTAAGTTATAACTGTGATGTGGACTTAGACCAAATGCCTCTTTTACTGGGGCATCATGGGGAACATCTGAATTATTAGGACCCTACAGCAGGAATGATTACATTGGTATGGACTTCTTCCCTTTAACCTAAAATGATGAAAATCATGTAAAAGACAATTTATTTTTGTTAAAGTGCATTGGGCTAGAGAGATGGCTGAGTGATTAAGAGCACTTGTTGCTCTTCCAGGGGATCGGGGTTCAGTTCCCAGCACACACAGTAGCTCACAATCTCCTGTAACTCCATTTCCAGAGGACCCAATGCCCCCTTCCTGCCTCCACAGGTTCCAGCACATATGATGCACATATAATCATGAAGAGGCGCACGCACACACACACACACACAAGTAGTTTTTAAAGTTTACCTAACTATATAAGAATTTTTTGAATATTAATCTTGGTTCCCCCCCCCTTTTGATACTAGAGGTTAGACTCAGGAACTCAGTCTTGCTTTGCAAACTCTGGGCCCTTGAATGGTACTATTAATAGTTCTCATTCATGTTTTGTTTCTTTCCTTCAGGTAGCAAATTATGGAGTTGGAGGACAATATGAACCCCATTTTGACTTTGCACGGGTATGTGAAACTAAATCCACTTTAGGTACTCCATATTTAAAGACAGATCTTCGTGACGCTTGTTTAAGACAGGCAGACTTTATTGGGGGTGTAGGGATAGTGCAGCTGTAATGAGGATTTCAGTGAGAGACTAAGCTGAACTCCAGGTTAGGGGGCAGGGGGCAGTAGGGAGCCGATGACTGAGCAGTGATTGGGCTATCTTGCTGCACAGGGACAGGAGCCTGATGAGATACTAGGGTCCAAATCCGGAGCCCAGCTGAGGAGAGGGTGCAGAGGAACTGAGGTGTGGTCAGGAAGAATGCCTTTGTGGATTCTGTCTTCATATAAAAACCCGTTGACTGCTTGAAAGGTGTGCCAGGAGATCTTGAGAAGTCTCCAAAGAAAACAATAGCAAAAGCACTCAAAAATGTTGAAGGCCTTTAGTTCAGTGCATTGGTGAGCGTGGAAGAATGAAAGGTTATTTCCCGCAGACACACTGAACAAAGACAATTGGGGAGGAGGTGTGAAGGAGCCTGGAGCTCTGAGAGGTTTGCCATAGACCTCTAGTCAGATCCCATCGTTAGGAAAGAAAAGACGCCTTAACACCTGCTTCCAGAGGGGAACTGTTCCCTAGGAGTTTGATTAAAGTGTAGACCTGACCTCATGGGAAGGATTAAAGTTGCTCAGTTTGGTAATGTTTTTCAGTATGGCAGAAGCAAATTAAAAAAAAAAATCTGTGGATAAGGTGCGTCTGGAGACTGTAGCAAGCAGCAGGCAGACGCTCACTCAGTCACTGTGTACCATGTGTGTGGTCCTTAAAAAATAAATAAGAGGCAGCAGAAGTTTGGAAAATAAGCAAAGGGAAGTTCTGAATAGAAAAATGTTAACTTGTAAAAAAGATGAGAGCTGAGAGAACCGAACTGGGCGATAGGTGTGAGCTGAGTGCATTTGAGAATGGGAGAACCTGGAGCCTGGGAGCCGAGTGGACACGAGACTGTTCCAGTGTGTCGTTATCA
The DNA here is from genome assembly GCA_902168325.1 of Peromyscus nudipes. Lineage (NCBI taxonomy): Eukaryota > Metazoa > Chordata > Mammalia > Rodentia > Cricetidae > Peromyscus > Peromyscus nudipes. The sequence goes on from CABHPH010106357.1 coordinate 50,166, forward strand.
AATCTCCATTTAATCAGGTCTCAGCATAATCACTGACGCTTCTGATACCATGCTGTGTGATTCCACAAACTGGCCTCTTCAGGGTAGCAACAGTCCTGGCCTGGAGCAGCTCTTTACTGACTTAGCTCAGGTCCCTGTGTGCTTTTCTAGGGAATCCTGCAAAAACCACACTTTTGTCTCTTTTCCTCTTATTCTCCATACTGGAACATGTCCGGGATTTTGGTGATGTCAGGTTTAAAGCCCCACATCACAAAACTAAAACACACTATTTTGAGAATCGTCAATTCCTAGGAAGTAGCAAATAAGTGTATGGGACACTTCCATGTCCCACCCCCAAGGTTGATGTCTTGTTTAACTGTAGCACAGTAGCAAACCAAGAACGCGCCATTGGTGCATTTCACAACACTCATTATGATGTCACCAATTCTGCTTATTTTTGCATATGGCTCTGCACTCTCATACATATCGCTATAGTCACAAGCCCTCTGAAGTACTGTTCTGTTACTACACACCCCCTTCCTTTTCCCATCCTTAATTTCTGCTAACACCATTACATAGAAGAACACACTATTGATTCATTCAGAAAACAGGTCTAGAGTTTGTTTTCTCTGATAATTTTGCCAAAAGTTTCCAGTGTGTGGGCTGATTCAAGCACTGAGAGGCTAGTGTGGGCACAGCCCTCTGGTGGTGTATTGGGAGAATGTTAACTTACTACTACTACTGTGTCCCTGAGTATTCACATTACTGAGTTGTATACCATTCTATTCACTGCTTTATCCACAGAAAGATGAGCCAGATGCTTTCAGAGAGCTCGGGACAGGAAATAGAATTGCTACATGGCTGTTCTATGTAAGTTACACTAAATTGAGATTGGATTGCATGACTCCTTGATTTTGGTGTGTTACATGAAGTTGATGTGGGGTCACTCCTGTCGACTACATAGTCATGTCAAAGCCAGCCTGGGTCTCAAACAGAAAAAGGCCTGGGGGTGAGACTCCATGATTTGTCTAGTGTGCAGGAAGGGCTGGGTTTGATTTCTAGCATGTCATAGGCCAGGCATAGGGCTGCATGCCTGCAGTCCCAGTACTTGGAAGGCAGAAGGATCAAGGTCATCCTTGGGCATATAGTGAGTTTGAGGCCAGCATTGATTATGAGACTTTGTCTCAGGGGGAAGGGTGTTGTTTAAAAATTATTTCCTGGAGATGGTGGTGCCTGCTTTTAATCCCAGCACTCAGGAGGCAGAGCAGGCAGAGCTCTGTGAGTTCAAGGCCAGCCTGGTCTACAGAGTGAGTTCCAGGACATCTAGGGCTACACAGTGAAAGACTGTCTTGAAAAACAAAATCAAACAACAAAAAAATTATTGATAGTCCTAGTACTTGGAGATGTTCAGTATTTTAGAATATGGACTGTTTCTATATATACATTATCTATATATGCACACATTATAAACATGTAGCTTTACAGTTTTCCACAAACTGAACATGTCTGGTAATCAGCACTCAGATTAGAACATAGCACAGAACAGTAGCTATTTTCATGGTTAAAGTTTCAAAACAGCAAAAATTACATTTGTTAGAAGTGTGTGTGTGTGTGTGTGTGAGAGAGAGAGGGGGGGGGAGGGAGAAAAGAGGATTAAACTCAAGGCCTAAAATATGCTAAGCAAACACTGTGTCTCTGAGCTACAGGCCCAACTCCAAAATTAATATTTGTTCCATTTCATCAAACTTTTCTGTTATATGACAAATCACCCCCAAATGCTTTTCCCTTTGGTAGAGGTGGGGTGTCAAACTTATGGTCTCATTTATTTTTATATATATATATTTAACTTTGCTGTTAGCTCATTAACAGTCCAAAAATGTAAAGAAAACACAATATACTTAATCCAGACGCTTTGTGTATTTTCCATCTTTACATGGCTATTTCTTTTATATTTTTTATTATCTCTTTAAAGACTATTCTTTAAACTATTTATTTCTTTATATAACTGCCTATACTCATTTTCCTCTCCCTTCTAGGCCTACGTACATTTTTACACACATTGTAAACCATTTAGATGTTTATTCCATCTGAATCTGTCTTATTGTGTATCTATAATCCTTTTCTGGCCAGGAGAGATTTTAAACTGCTAAGCTGTGCAGCAGCTTTGCTGTTGATTCTGCCCCACTTAGCTTCCCAACATGGCAGAGGTACACTTACTGCCAGCTCTGGGAGCCATGTTCACTGCCAACTCTGGGAAGCAGTGGGTCTATGCCTCCATCAAGCAGCATGTAGCCCAGAAACCTTTTTTTTTTTTGGTCTGTACTAGCAAAAGCTAAATCCACTTGGAGATGCCTCTGTGTACCATGGCGGGAATCCTCCATGCTGTAGGTCAAGCTCAGATGCCGCAGCGTCTCTGTGCCACGGCCTACATGAGAGGCACAAACTAGGAAGCTGCTCTGACTGTTTTAGAACTCTTTCTTAAAGCTTTCTCAAGTTTTAAGTGGAAATTCTTGCCCCATGTTTGAACACCAAATGTAGTGCCTCTTGGTCCCAAGTAAACAGAGGCTTATATTAATTACAGATTGTATGACCTATGACTCGGGCTTCTTGCTAACTAGCTCTTTCATCTTAACCCATTTCTGTTAATCTATATGTTACCACGTGGCCATGGCATTACCAGTCTGCTGGCATCTTGTTGCCCCTTGGGCAGCAGGCTGGCATCTCTTCTTCCCACCTGTCTCTTTCCTGTCTCTCTCCTCGGATTTCCTGTCTACCTCTAAGCTGCCTTGCCATAGGCGAAAGCAGCTTTTTTATTAACCAGTGGGAACAACATACATTCACAGCGTACAGAAAGATACCCCACAGCATTGTAGCCAATCCATATGGCCTGGGCATCTTCATGCTTGGAGAGTAGCCAGCTTCCCAAACAGGAAATTTTATATGAACATAACATTTTTACAGCTTGTTTTAAGAAGTCATACAGTGTCATCCTCTGTTTTTAAATCATACCTGCTAGGGAAGCACTTTACCTCTGAACTACATCCTCAGTTCTACCCATCGTCAGGGTGAGTGAACATGGGCTTGCACCACTTGAAGGGATTTCAAAGTCATGTCAAAAGAGCCCATAATGACTGAGGCTGTAGCTCAAAATCCTGGCTTGGATCTTGAGCACTGGGAAAACAAAAACACGTAGTTAGGATGTCATTACATTTGGAAAATACAATTGGCTAGTAATGTAACCCTTATTTTTAAAATACGTGGTTTAGCAGGGCATGGTGGCACAATGTTTTTAGTTACTTATTTTAGAGGTGACATTATAATGCAATACATAGTCGGGCTTTATTTGGTATTTTCTGCTTGTGGTGGTGGTTAAAAATCTTCACACTATGATGGATTTCCTTGGTGCGTGTGCTTTTTCAGTTAATTAAGATTTATATTTTTATTCTAGGTTACCTTTATGATAACATATATATATATATTTCTTTAATCTTCTGGGTTTTTTTTTTCATTTAAATTTTATCTAAAGATAAAATTTTTTTTCTCTTGTAGATGAGTGATGTGTCTGCTGGAGGAGCTACTGTTTTTCCTGAAGTAGGAGCCAGTGTTTGGCCCAAAAAAGTAAGCTCACTTTGTTTGTGGGGCTTGTTTTTATGATCTTTTTCTCCTGAAGTAGAGCTGCACCTGCAGATTGTGGCCCAGGAATGAATTACATTTTCTTTTATTTATATTTATTATATGGTCTTTTGCCTGTATGTATGTGTTAGATCCTGGAGTTACAGACAATTGTGAGCTGCCATGTTGGTGCTGGGAATACCTGGGCCCTCTGGACCATCTCTCCAGCCCCAAGTTACATTTTCAGACTACATTAATCTCCAAGTAAAGGCTGGGCAAGGAACAAAGGTGATAATTGAGATCTAATTTCCAAGATTTGATTTTTGTATAATTCTCTCCATATTGCTGGACTGTTCTTTAAAACACTTTTTTTTGGTTTTTCAAGACAGGGTTTCTCTGTATAGCCCTGGCTGTCCTGGAACTCACTCTGTAGACCAGGCTGGCCTTGAACTCAGAGATCTGCCTGCCTCCCAAGTGCTGGGATTAAAGGCTTGCGCGGCTAAAACACTCTTTTGTCAACCATATGTTAACTTCCATATGAGTAAGAAAACATTTCAAAGTGACAGACAGACTCACGGAGTTAGAGAATACTGTTAGCTACTATAGAAGAACAGGAACATATAAGTGCTGTGAAAAGTGAAGACCTGGCATTTTATCTGGTGATAATTTTGAGTTGTTCTCCACAGGGCACCGCTGTCTTCTGGTATAATCTGTTTGCCAGTGGAGAAGGAGATTACAGCACACGCCATGCAGCCTGTCCCGTGCTAGTTGGAAACAAATGGGGTAAATAGTTCCTGTAGTCTCTGAAAAATGAGTTCTTTATTTCACTTTGAAACTTTATAACCTGCACCTTAAAACAAAATGCCTCCTCCCATGATTTGCCATATGGCTTCATGTTGTATGGGATTCAGCTAAGCCTGATCTGAATATAAATTTTCATCCCATAGATGAGCATTTTAGTGAGATTGTTTTTGAGGGTAGGTACTCCATTTCACTAGAGTTTTCCAAGAAGCGTTAGATTAGTTGACTCCTTTTCCCTGGAAAGGTCGCAGTCTGAGAGCATGTACTGATGGGTAAGTCAGAATATGGCACAGTGCAGACTAATGACTGAGATAGAAGAGGGAGTGTTTCTCCCTGAGCTAATGGGCTTTCCTAAGCCTTAGCTTAATCTTTGTGTCCTCAGCACACAGCAGTTACTTTTCAGGCATGTTGAGTGCCAGAGTAGATTTAGGCTAAGGCTGGGACAGCACTTGCTTCTAGTGTAGTCTTTAAGAGACCTCCTCTCAGACCTTGCAGGTATAGGATTGCCCCCACTAACAACTAAAATAGGAAAAGAAACGGGTTTAATATATATTATCAGTATGTGAGTTACAGTGTGTCAGTGGCCACCTTTCAAATGCTCACAGTCTACATGTGTCTGGAGGTTATAATATAACCACTGCAAGGAAGCCTGTTTAACAAGACCATAAAATCCTCTTGATGATTGTGATGCTTGTGAACTGCTGGACCTCAGTGACGACAGGCTGATTGGGAAGAAAGAGCTTCTCCATCATGTGAATGGTCTAAAGCAAAGAAACAGCTTCTCCATCATGTGAGTGGTCTAAAGCAAAGAAACAGCTTCTCCACCATGTGAGTGGTCTAAAGCAGCAGCAGCAAAAGGTTTTGGCCATTTTTCTTATGTCTTTGAGCCAACTGTTGATTAAAGACTGGTACCAGGGAGGTGACAATAACGAGTGTAGGCAACCTAGTTCAGATATTTTGTATAAGTCAGTGACATTGGCTTATTCTGTAATACCAGAAAATGGGGTAGAAAATTTGGGGGAGGGCATCCTTTAAAAGAGTATATTATGGATGCAGTGGTACATGCTTTTAACCCCAGCACTCAAGAGGCAGAATCAAGCACAGATCTTTGAGTTAAGGATAGCCTAGTCTACAGAGTGAATTCCAGGACAGCCAGGGCTATGCAGAAGAACCCAAATCTCAAGAACAAACATTTTGGAACCAAGGTCTGTGTATGTGATAGCAACGACTGATCAGAGAGTCGTGTTCGCTTTACTGTCCTTGGATTTGGAGGTAGCACTTGGAAGCAGGAGAAAGCGTGCTGTTCCACATGTAGCTTACTTTAGGCCTCATTAGATACACATACATGAAATCTGATGTTTCCAACATTGTCAAGTTTATGCAGCATCTGCCTTTATCTGGGTTTTAATCTTAAGCTTTTAATCCATGTTGAAACTGTTATTGACAAGCTTTTAGAGGAGAGAAGAAAAGTCTTTTTTTTTTTTCTCATAGTATCCAACAAATGGCTGCATGAACGTGGACAAGAATTTCGAAGACCGTGCACCCTGTCAGAATTGGAATGACAGACAGGCTCCCCTTGCTCCTGATGTCCTCTAACATGCCTGGCACAATTGCTGATTAGAACTTTCTGAAGTTTACAGCTGACTAACACTCCATGATTCATTCAGTCATGAACTTCATCCCGTGTTTTGTCGGTGGACAATCACTTATTTTGTGGGGGTTTTTGTTTTTTAATTAACACTCAATCACCACATTATGTAAAATTTTACAGTTCAGTTATCACAGGGTACAGGACATTTCAAATGAGGAATCCTAATTGTTGTTTAAGAGCATTTTGGTTAGATTAAAAAAAAAAAAAAAAAAAAAAAACCAAACCATCCAATTGTAGATTTTCCACATCAGTAGATGGTGGGCCAAGCGAGGCTGTGCATGGGTTACAGATGCTTACACCCCTGCTCTTCCTTGGCTGGGTTGCTGAGCACTGGTAATCAACTAGGACCCTAGTTTGGGTCCTGAGGGGCTTGCCTCCATCTATTATTCCACATTCATATTTCATACTATTTAAAGAAACCATAGTTTTTACCAAATCCCCCTCCTCACCAGTGGTGAATTCAGCTGGTTAGAGAAAATTACTTTGTTGAAAAAGTCCTACAGAGCAGACCTGGCCTCACAATTAAAATGCTCAGACTTGGGCTTTTTCTTCACTGACTGACGGTGTCCAGAGACTTGCTGTTCCATGTGCCAACACCCTGCCTTGTGTCCCACCACAGCGCCTGGTGATGTTGGCATTCTCATTCAGTGCTGTGCCTTAGAAGACTCGGAGTTAACATAGGGCTTTGTCATGACGAGTGAGGGAGTGGAGTTTTAAAAAGAAATCTGTTTTATAAAAAGCCAAAATGTGTTTTTCTTTCAATTCTGAAACGTGTTATAACAGTGACCTATTTATGATCTTAAATCTTTTTTAAAAAAATGTTTCTGTGTGGTATTTTTCATGTCTAAATTCAAGTGTAAAATAACAGTGCTCACAGGTTAATTAATATACATTACTCCTTTACTACATAGAGCTTAGGTTTAATATTTGTGGTTAGACATTTAGTCAAACAAATCATGGTTTCTTGGGGTAGAGCATGCCTGACCCCCTCCAGACTCTGTGAAACACTAACAAAAAGTGTACTTCTTCAGAGACAGTCATGCTTTGATTGTAAGTTGTTAAAATAATGAAACTTCCTCTTTCTTTTATTCGAAAGCCTGGGTGTGGTCTTGATATGTATGAGGGAATTCTTCATTCACACAGGGCTCTGGTTCTTTCTTTTTAATTATCTGGGAAAGTAGGTATTAAAGTGAACTGTTCCAATCATAAAGATTTTAGCAAAAAAAAAAAAAAAAAATAAGTTCAGCACTTTAAATTGATTTTGCAGCCAAAGATACTTTAAAAAAAAAAATAAACAGTCTGGGCATGGTGGCCCACATCTTTGCTCCCAGCACTTGGGAGGCAGAGGCAGAAGGATCTCTGAGTTCAAAGACAGTCTGGTCTACACAGTAAGTTCTAGGTCAGCCAGAGCTACGTATAGAGATCTTGTCTCAAAACCAGACCAGCAAATCAACTTCTCGTAGGCTGGTGGCATAGACCAACTCAGGCACAGAGCAACATGTGTGAGCCCTGGGTTCCATTCCGCTACTAAAACCCCACACCAGTTAACATGGAAGCAGCAAATTCTACAAGGAAAATGGGGATTGAAGGCCAGAAAATGGTTTTGTCACAATGTGTTAGCAACTAGATTATAAACTAGGAAGATAATGTATAAATTTAAAAGCAAATTATGTATCTTATATAAGAACTTAATCTATGTATCAGCCTGCCTCTGCCTCCTGAGGTCTGAACATCCGGCAGTTAGAGAAAGGTGCCTTGTCATGGGTGCAGTTTGCAGTCTCAGGGAACTGTACAATGGCTGGTCCCCAATCAGAAAGCCACAGGGTTTGTGAGGGGAAGAGGGACAGTTATTGAAACCAGGCATGGCCTGTAAACACATGAGGAGACACTTGACCTACTGATCTTATAAGGAAATCAGTAGTGTTAACATAGGCAAATAAAGTGTGTTGTCTAGGATGTGTGAAAACTGCCATTGCATAAAAATTCTTCACAACTTGATTTCCTATCAGAAGTTAACATCCCGAAATTCTGATTCTGGGTATGAAATGAAGGCAGAGAGTTGAAATGATTCCATCCACGCTCCCAACAGGAGTATTTGTAATCACCATGAAGCGGAGGCCACTTTAGTACAGAACAATGAGTGGGGACAAGGTGGTTATACGTTAGAAAAATACTCACGCGCTCAGCATGGATGAAGCTTGAAGTCAGTCACACAAATGCTCTTCTCCACTTTGTGAGATACCCTGAGTAATCAGATGCAAAAGTAGTAGATGCTTGCCTGGGTGGAGAAGAGACACTTGGGAGTTAGTACTTATACTGGGTATGTTGCACAACAATATGCACTTAATATGAACTAAATAGACTCTTTGATTTTAGACTTATTTTGTACGTATGAGTGTTTTCCCTGCATGAATATATGTGCACCACGTGTGAGCTTGGTGCCCTTGGAGATCAGAAGAGGCCATCCGATCCCCTAGAACTAGTTATGGTTGGTTGGTAACCATCATGTAGGTGCTGGAATTAAACTCTGGTCCTCTGTAAAAGCAGCAAGTAGTGCTCTTAAACCTGTGAGCCAAGCCATGTCTCCTAAATACACTCTTAAAAATAAACATACCAGAGGTGTATGTAGCTCAGTGGGTGAGCGTGCCCAAGGTCCTGAGTTCAATCCTCAGTCCTCTCCAAAAAAAGAAAAGAAAAAAAATCAGTATCATAGTTTTAAAATTTTGACAATTTAAACAATTACATCCCAACCAATTCTTTTTATAAGCCCTCCAAATTGAAAGCAGGAGCATCTGAATTTATGGCAGCATTAGTTACATTGGCCAAAGGTGGAAGCAACCTCCTTGAGGATGTATCTGCAATTGAAGGGATAAGCAAAATAAAAATCAAGATAGGCTTAAAAATTAATCTGGAATCAGAACTCCGGAGAACTGACAAACATTGAGAATTAGCAGAATCCCAAAACAAGACTAAAGGATGAGAACAGCTTTTTAAGAAAAAAGAATAATCAAGTCAGGCAGGCATGCTGCTGCACACCTTTAGTCCCAACACTCAAGGCAGAGACATGACAGATACTAGACTCTGAAGCCAGCCCAATCTACATAGTAAGACTCTGCTTCACATAATCATTCAAGACAACTCTTTAAAAAATATTTAACACTACATATGGTTTAGAAACATACTATATATCTGAGAAGAGTCAGAATGGCCAACATGAATACACTTGTGAATTTACCAGATCTTAGAGAATGAAAACTGGACATATAAGCGAACTTCATGACCTAGAAAAGAGGAAATTGGAGTGTAAGGCGTTGGCAGCGACTCTTGCATAGAACAAGAATGTACTTAGTATGGGCTGGGATGGTGGCTCAAGCCTGGAGTTTGGAGCCCCAGAGCCCACATAATGTCAGGTGGGCATGGCAGTCCTCTTATAAGATGGAGCTGGAGGAGCTGGAGAGATGGCTCAGTGGTTAAGAGCACTGGCTGCTCTTCCAGAGATCCTGAGTTCAATTCCCAGCAACCACATGGTGGCTCACAATCATCTGCAATGAGATCTGGTGCTCTCTTCTGGCCTGCAGTCACACATGCTGTATACGTAATAAATAAATCTTTAAAAAAAAAAAAAAAGATGGAGATGGAATTTCCAGAACAATTCAACCATCAGAACTGCCGAGTTCCAGACCCCTGTCATAACATAAAGCCACCTCAGACCACACCTTACACCAGTCTCTGGCCTCCACATGTGCATACCTGGGCACCTGTACTGTCACACACAGGTAAGTTGTGCATGAACAACCCACAAATGGATCTATATCGACTCAGTACCTAGACAAATCTGTTGATACAGGATCGGACATGACAAATCCTTTTTCCAAGGAGTCTGCTAGAAGACAAGCTGTGACCTCTGGAAGTTGTGGACTAGATTCCAAAGACAGTGGATATCTCTCAGATCTGTGGGTACATCAGTGTTCACAAAGGATGGTAGCCCTTAGCGTTTTGTGATTTGGGGTGGTGAGAGGTGGGTTTTTTGTTTGGTGTTTGTTTTGTTCTAGTCAGGGTTTCTTTGTGTAGCCCTGGCTGTCCTAGAACTAGCTATGTAGACCAGGCTGGCCTTGAACTAGAACATCTGCCTGCCTCTGCCTCCCCAGTGCTGGGATTAAAGGTATATGCCACCAAATGATGTCTTTCAGCATGCAGGTGAGGCCAACCTCACACTCCTGAAACCCCTGGCCCCAGAGCTGAGATTGTGGGCCTGTTCCATCAGGCTCAGCTGCTGTTCATGAGTTTTAAATCTGTCTTTAGTGTTGTGTCATAGTAGCCTGATGAACTACAGAAGACACCCGAAGTTGGTGGGATAGGAATAGCTTAGAAGAGAGCTGTTAGAAAAACCATGTTTTCTACCCTCCAGAACTAGACAGGATTTTTACTGTACAGTGTAACCAGTGAGAGAAGATGAAGTCACCAAGAAGCTGTGTGTGATCCCATGTTTGAAATGTCCAGACCAAGCCAATGTGTAAAGAGAAAAAACGGAGGTGGGGGGAATGTAGCATGAGTTCTTGTAATAAAAACCAGATATTGGGGTAAATACTGAAAGATCAGAGAGACAAAGGAACAAGGCACAGCTACTTCTCACCTCGCCAACTCCACAAATCCTCTGAATACCTGTGAGTCCTCAGCTGAAAGGAGTCTGAACTCTGCCCAGTCATTTCACTTCCTATCTCAACCTTCCCAGTGCTGGGATTAATGACCTGTGTGCTTCCCAAATACTGGGAGCAAAGGCATGAGATCCAATGTATTGAGATTAAAGGTGTGCTGCACCACTGCCTGGCTGTTTCTCCCTTAGACTGGATTATTCTTGTGTAGTTTAGGGTGACCTTGAACTCACAGAGATCAAGACGGATCTCTGCCTCTGCCTGAGTGCTAGGATTAAAGGTGTGTGCCACCACTGCCTGACCTCTGTGTTTAACTCTGTGGCTGGCTCTGTCTTCTGATCTTCAGGCAAGTTTTATTAGAGTACAACAAAGTATCACCATGGTGGGGGGCGGGGATTGAGTTCTCTTCAGCTGGTAATGAAAACATTTCTAAGTTGTGCGAACCAGGGATGGTGGAGCTAGGAGGATCAGAAATCAGAGTTGTCCTCTGCTCCATGGTGAGTTCAAGGCTAGCCTGGAACACGAGGCCCTGCCTCAAAAACGATAAATGTTGGGTGAGAATGTTGTTGTGATGACTGTACAATGCTATGACTAAGCCATTGAGTTAAAACTAAAGTGTTTGATAACTATATAAAACATATACTTCAAGTCAGTGAGTTGGATGGTATGAAATACATATCTCAAAGCTGTTTTTTAAAAAAAAAAAGCTAGAAAAACATCAAACATAAATGAAACATAAGCTAGGCCAACTATAGAGAAATTTAAAGAAGCCAAAACCTTTACTGCTACAAATGACAAACCTCCAGCTGAGCCAACACAAGCCAAGTGCCAATATCAGGCATGAATGGGCCACAACTACAGATCCTACAGAGCTTAAAAGGGTAATGGTGTATTATTAACATCTTTATGACCAATCAGACAGATTGTGAATTAACAAATTACTAAAATCAAGAAAAATTCTTAATATCCCCATTATTGATTTTTTTTAACCAAAAAGCAATGCAGAGTTCTAGGTGGCATCACCAAACTGCCCCATAAGGAATACCCCACACAAATGGCTTCAGAAGATGCATAATTTCCAACTCACTGTAAGAGAAAAAACACTGTGGGGGTGGGGGGCACTGGAGAAATGGCTCAGTGGTTAAGAGCATAGGCTGCTCTTCCAGAAGACCTGAATTCAATTCCCAGCAACCACATGGTGGCTCACAACCATCTATCATGGGATCTGATGCCCTCTTCTGGCATAAATGTATACATGCAGATAGAGCACTCACATAAAATAAATAAATCTTGCCGGGCGGTGGTGGCGCATGCCTTTAATCCCAGCACTCGGGAGGCAGAGCCAGGTGGATCTCTGTGAGTTCGAGGCCAGCCTGGGCTACCAAGTGAGTTCCAGGAAAGGTGCAAAGCTACACAGAGAAACCCTGTCTTGAAAAAATAAATAAATAAATAAATAAATAAATAAATAAATAAATAAATAAATAAATAAATAAATAAATCTTTAAAAAAAGAAAAAAACATTGGCCAGGCGGTGGTGGCACATGTTTTTTTAATCCTAGCACTTAGGACTCATGACAGCACTCCTACTTGGAATGGTTCTGGGGTTTGGTTTGGTTTTTCCCTGGCACTGGGGATTAAATCCAGGACCTCAGACATGTCAAACAGATACCCAACCACATGCCAGTCACCAAAAATGGCTCTGGAAGTGATCACAAGTATAAAAAGATACAGGAACATATATCCAAAGGCTCATTCTGCACTCTCCAATTCTTTTCCAAACAGATTGTAGGAAATGGCCTAGATTTCATCACACAGACGCCCCTACGGGCAATGGTTTGTACATGGCTTTTGATCTTTGGGGAAGCCACGAGGTGGTGGCATCTTGATCTTCCAGGACTTCTATAGCCAATTTGTGATGTTGTCCTTGGAATCATAAACACCAAGTGGCAGTAGTGGTGGGTTGGACATTTTACTAGGCAGTGCCCAAGCTCAACAGGTCCATAGGTTTTGTGACCTAATCCTAAGTTTTCGTTTTGTTTTCTGTTCTGAAGCAGGTTCTTATGCATCCCAGGACATCTTTGAACTTGTTATGTTGTGGAGAATGACCTTGAATTCGTGATCCTCTGGCCACTACCTCCCAAGTACTATGATTACAGATGTTTGCTACTATGCCTGGTTTTGTGGGGCCAGTGACTAGTGCATGTTAGGCAAGCACTAAGCTACATGTCCAGTCGTGGGATTTTTGTCCCGTCCCCCCCCCCCCCCCCC